>JABWIB010000774.1:22717-38825 GCA_016617825.1 Platyplectrum ornatum | reverse complement strand
AAAGGTGCAATGATATACTTTCTATTGAGGTAATAGACATATAACAGTTGAAATGTTATTGCATAACCTAAATGTAATCCTTACACTATATATATATATATATATATATATATATATATATATATATATATATATATATATATATATATATATAAAACAAAAAAAAAACTAAATCATGAGAAAACAAGACAAAGTTAATGTTTAGTTGTAAATGTACACTGTAATGGTCTGTGTGTAAAGAGAGCATCTAACAATTTCTGCAGATTACAGGCGTGCTTTTGTGAAAAAACCAGAGAGAAAAGAAAGTTTTTTGTAGGGTAGGACAGGTGGCAGAAGTAATGGGTGGTTAGAACAAAGCTGGGTTATTAATGCAAGAATAGGGTACGTAGTCATTTGGCTCAGCAGGGCTGGGACTGCTGAGGCTGAAAAGACGTTTAGGAGATAATGGGGCAGTAGGCCTGTCTGGGGTGGGGATACTAAGTTTGTAGAGGGACGATAAGCCCACTTTTAATTCCTCTTGTTCTCTGTTTCAATGCTTTAGTCCTGCTCAGCAATACATATTCTTATTTCCAGAGATCATTACCCATTCTTACACTAAGATACCTAAACTGACAGATAGATGGTATCTCCCAATTACCTCTGTGGCACTAAAAGGTGCAACAAACCCATTGAAACATAATTCAAAGCAATACAAAAATATTTTTTTATTTATTCATCTATGTGGAAAAGATTACACTAATAAAATGATAAAATAATATAAAATTTTAAAATGTATCAGTAGGATAGCATTCATTTATGTTTTTTTTAAACTTTCTTTATTGGAAAGTTACATGCCACATGCACAGGAAGGTACATAGGATGGAAGAAATGGTTCGCAAAGATATTTATATTTTTTTATAAGATTAATATATATTTTGTAAACAGAATTTACACAAATGCAACTGTCTAGATATGAAGTTGAATATTTTTAATTTTCAATTTTTTTAAATAAAATTTCCTTAAAATCTGAAAGAGTTTTGCATATTTATTTATTTATGTATGTAATTAATTAATTCTTTTAAAGTTTGAAACAAAATATTTGAAAGGCTAAAGTCTAAAAAATCAGTGTATTATCCCTGGAGCATTTGGGCAGATGCAGTTATATCATTAACAAAGTTTTTTTCATCTAGTTGTTGTCTTGTCATGGATGTCAGTATTTATGATGATTATTATAATAAAAAAAATGTTATTCTGATCCTTACTTCACTATAGGTCACTACAGCTTGTAGATTGAAGCTTACATGAAACAATCCAGCCTGATCCTGTTGCTAATATAATTTAGAAGGACAATCTATGACTGATCTGGGCTCAGGGGGAAAATGAGACTATGAGCAGTGGGGACAGGCAAGTGATAACCAGAGCAGATGGTCTGTAGAGAAGAGGCCTGTGAATCAAGTCACTCTCTGGCCTATCACAGGGATCTCTGGCACTTTAAACCTTTTAAAGCAATCTGCTACAAGCAAGTTTTTAAAGCTCACACCATGAAAAATGGGCTTGACAAGGTGGAGCATGCCGAAAACACAGCTAGAGGGTCACAATTTTCACTTGGTTAGATTTTGAATGACATTTGCCTTTTCCAATAAAATTGTAACAAACATTAAAACTTGGGAATATTCTATTCTACATTTTCTTATCGCATACAATATTGCTTTTTTAACTTAAGCAGATAAGGATTTCTTTTTTAAAAAAGGACTTAACAATTTAACAATTTGTTTTTGACATTTTTAAAAGGAATTTTATGCTGGCCATACATCAGGCCAATATCTGGTGCGGACATGCGATGCTCCCCATGGTCGCATATCACATTGCTGAATCTTGCCATGCAAGATTTATCTGAATCTTGTAACTCGCAATTTTCATTCTCATATTGCTTATGTTTGAATATGATTCCAGGTAGCACCACCCTAACAAGGTATTGCATGATGGATGAAAACTAATAGGGGAGAGTCCAGTGCACGAAGTGGGCTGGTATACACTGGTATGATATACAGACACATTTTCCCCTGCTAAGTTCCGCCCCTTATATAAGCCCCTCCCCTTCCAGACTGGAGTGGGATATTTTCCACAAAATCACAGGTCCGGAGGGGGGTGGGCTTATAAAGGTTTAGCACCGTAACCCCCACAAAATTCCCACTTCAAGCCCTGGGAGCGTCCTAATACCCTGTTCACTGAAATTGTATTTAAATGTATTTATTGATTTATTCTTGAGTGCAGCTCCAATCATCTAATATTAAACTTGTCTTGAAGCACTAGTTTGTCTGGTGTGTCTCCACTGCAGGTTACTAGGGCATGTCAAAGAGGACATTGCACTATTATGTTTTATTTTTCAAATTAATCACAAAATCAGTTTTGTTGTACAATTTAATATTAATATTTCATAATACTAATATTTGGCAACTTAAGATGTGAGAATAAAAAGCTTGTGTCACACTGTTTGATGTGGTGTCCTCTAAATGTAATGTGTAACAAAGAAAGTGTTCTTTGTTCTGTGATTCAGTATTCCACAGTTAACTAATCGCTACACATAACAGTGCAGAAATCCTGATTTAGGGAGCACTGCTCAGAGACCCAGACCTTCTCAGAGTATATTGACAGCATCACTGTCATGTGTATAGACTATTTCCCATTAGTCCACTATGACAATTATAATTCTGTAAAAGTACAGTGATTATCAGTCTGATCATCAGTTACTTGGGACAGAAGCGGAATTTAAGATCACGGCCTAAATTCACTAAGCAGGGAGTTTGCAGGGGCATTGAAATTGGGGATCTTGCCCATAGCAACCAATCAGATTCGAGCTCACATTCTCCAGTATGTAAACTGAAAGTGAGAGCTTGAATCTGATTGGTTGCTATCGGCAACATCCCCACTTTTCAATTCCCCTGCAAACTCCATGATTAGTGAATTTAGGCCCACACCTCCTTCTCCTACATTGTGAACCTCACAAACAAACTTCCCCAATGCCTATAAGTATTCCATAGAATATGTATGTCATCTGCAACATGCAATCCTTTAACAGCTCCCAGAAAATGATTCTGGTCCAGTCAAATTGATTCAGAGAACGTAATTCACAGATCTTTATTTGTCTATCTGTTCATGCTCAGTGGACTGAATCCAGACTTACGTACTATTGGACTTGCAAGTGTTAAGTTACGAGTGGGCAAAACTATATTGAATTGCAAGGAATGTAAAATGAATGTTAGTGTTTGCATGCAGGGTGAATACTTTATTATTTTATTTGCACAGATACTGACCAGTGTTACTGTTACACTGTTATTAGGAAACATCATCTCTCACATCTAATACTGTTTGCAAATAAAGAAATTTACTTCCCCTGCAAATCAACCTGTTTTTGCCCTTTCATAACTTTACACTTGTAAGATCAATAGTATGTAAGTCTGGATCCAGTCCTGTGTTACTAAATCATGGGTTCTTGCACTACAAACACCAAACAGGACCTTCATCTCTGCATCTTCTTTGAAATTCCAATGTCGTCCATCTTATCTTCAAAGCAATCCACGCTCTCTTATTCAGCACCATCACACACATTGCTAAATGGAACAACCTGGAACAGCCTCTACATTTCTTGGCAAGAGAAGAAAAACTTACTTCCAATTCTTATCTCCTGTATCTTTTTCCAACCATTCTGATCCTCATTCTTGTAGCAGCACCCTTATCCATGCAGACACATCACAACCACGTCACCCACACAATGGAAGAGTTATTATTTAGCATTATTTAGTGAAACGCATGACCTCCCAATATCAACATTTTTGTTTATCTGCTAATTTGTTTCATCGATCTGCTATTTAGTATTTAATAAAACACAGAAAAAGAAATCACACCTTTCTGACGGCAGCATTCAATTATTATTATTATTATTTATTACCGATTATGGGTTGTGAAGAGGGGCCCTGCCCCCAAGGTTACATTCTAAAGGAAATCGGGGATTTGATACATANGGGCAATTACANATACACTAGGGACAANTTAGTCAGCTGCCAGTTAACTTACCAGTATGTNTTTGTAGTGTGTGGTGTGGGAGGAAACCCATGCAGACACNGTGGGAACNTGCAAACTCCNCACAGGAGTCGNACTTACAGGAAGTCCAGGAATCGAACTGACAACCTTAGCACTGTGAAGCATCCTTGCTGCCCATATTCTAGCTATCATTCTAGCACTATATTGGCGCCCTCTACACAGAACCAATGAAAGAACCCTTCCTGACAACCTGCTGCAGCAAGCATCAAAAAAATGCCAGTAATAAAATAATAGCATGTACAGTATAAATGAAGCAGGGGCTGAAACAGAAGTGCGCCCCCTCCTCTTTACATTAATTTTACTAGATCTTACTCAGGTCTGATGGAGTCCTTCAATGTTTATAAATCACCCATCAGATCTTTAAATATGTCCTAATTACATAGCACACAACCAATCTTCATCAAGTCCCTGCTGCAATTCACCTTGCGCTAAAGCTCTTTGAAGAGGCGATATAATGTTCCAGGGAGATGTCAATGTTAATTCATGCGCCTCAATTGACAAAAAGATGATTTGCCAACATTACAATTAATTTTCTAGCTCCCTTAGGACTTGTACAAATGTGCATACAGAAAAGCATAGAAAAAAAACCTTGTGCTTTGTCCTTGCTTAAAACATATTAGACCTATACTTTATACATGATAAAAAAGATAAAAAACTCCATTATATTTTGTATTAAAGCATCCAAAGGCTGCCGGCAGTGTTTAATGAATGCGCAGACAACACGTGTACACGTGAAATCTCTAATTTAGGACTATGGCACAACTGGTTACCCACTTATGTATAAATGCTGAGTCTGACCCATTTGTGTATACAGTATATTTGTTTATATGCTTTTGTAATACAGCTTTTGTGGGCACTTTTTGTACCAATTAAAATGCTATTAAAACACATTCACACTGTACTGAAAAAAGTCCATTAATCTCTATGAATGCTGTGTATTTTTGCCATTCATGTGAATGTAGTTGTGTGCTACATGTGGATACTGAATTAAATTGAACCCGCTATAGAATTGCAGAGTACATTTATATGAATGGAGCTGCACAGCATTGAGAGTTGGTTTGTTCATCGTTGTTGCTACAGTTTATACAGCTTGGTGTAACTGGATCTAAATTCATTGTTAAATGCATTCATGCATCATCCAGTAATTTTACCAGACCTTACTGCAATAAACAATGATGACTGAGGGTTACATTCATCAGTGATGACCTACTGCTTGTCAGANGCTTGGCCTGCCTGCTGGTCTCTATACAGTATTCAGCACTGAACATGCTCTTCCACTATAATGTGACTTCTGTTAATAAATCTGAGTGCTCATCAGCTAGAGAGCAGTTCCATATTACTCTGTAATCTCTCAGTATGCGGGCATGTGTTGCTTTTTTTTTTTTACAGAGGCATAGACTTGTGTCTGTTTATACACAGAGCTGGAATCCAAACTAAGAGACCTCTGTCTTCCTTTACACTATTGGGATTGATTGGATTGGTCATAGGATCTACATTGAAGTACAGCAAAGTGTATTCCAGAGAACTAGGATGCTATCTGTATTGGTTGATGGCCACAAGGATGCTGTGTTTATTGGTTGGTGGTCACTATAATGTTGGAGGTCTCTGAGAGACCTCTCTTGTGTGGGCTTAGTAGTGGATGGCAGCGCTTATGCTGCTATACCTTCACCATAAGTAACCAGTGTGGATCAACAGTCTGTGCAACATCTGATTCCTACACTGCCCTACTATACAATTTAAACATACACATTTCCCACCTAGTGCAATTTAGTGTAATTTAAGTGGGCAGGAGGGGGGCAGGACCTGCCCAGTGGACAGATCCCCTGGCGAACGCGGTTCCATAGACGCTGTTGCACATTCCCCCCATCCTGTGTGCATCAGGTAGCGTCCGGATAGCATCTGGATGTATGTATTGGTGGTTGTCTATATGGTGCTGAAATGTTTGGTGAAATACTAATCTATAGTATTGACATAAATATTTTTATCTCATTTAATTTACCTACATTAAACAACACAGTTCTTCTAAGACTTTATTCTGTTGTTGGTGCACAAGCAGGCTTGTTTTTGATTATTTTGCTGTCAGCCTCACTTATAGTATCTCCTGCCTACCTGTGGTTCCTCCAATCTTCTATTTTTTTTTTTTAATCAATCAATTTTTATAAAAGAATTTTTGCATAAACAGGGGTACAGAAAAGAAAAGGGGAACAATGGGGTACAAGGCTATCCAATCTTCTATTTTTAATTAACAAATAGTCATAGCCTACCTATGAAAGTGGGGGTAAATTACCATGTACAGTATAGTTGTGCTATCGGACCCCCCTTCAATCTATGTTTGCACAACCGAAATAACTAAGGCTGGTGGTGTATGGCTATCAAAGTCTGTTCATTGAAAGAGGAATGGCTAGTGGGTATTGGTCTGGATGATGTATACGGAAGAACCCCTAGAGCTGATCCCCACTATCCTCTAAACAAAGTCTAATCTTTGAATCTAACCAGTTGGATGTGTCAGTTGTAGGTAGTTGAGATGGAATGGGTTGAGTATCGATCAGATCAGGTGGATGAGAAGAATGCAGTCATACCACAAAGAAGACATAGGAATGTCAGAAATCAGGATCCAGTAACACAGAACCACACACAGACTTTCAAGAAGTAGGTGCTTTTCTTATGGTCACATTTGGAAATATTTTGTGATTGGAACATGGATCCAAACTACCCGATCCTAACATTCAAAATGTAACACTTACAACAGTAATGTAGGTTGTGCTCACAAGTGGATCCAGAATTACAATGCTCCATATAGAATACATTGAGGAAACAACCTTTAAAATTCTGCACCATCCTTACTTGAAATGAAGATGTGTCTGAATAGTGCAAAGTGTGTCTGACCTCACTGTACTATAGTGATACTTCCCTCCTTCCACATAGCAGAAGCACTTTTCACTCCCCACCCCGTCCAACATCTCCCCACTGTCAGACCTAAACTTACTAAACTGCGGCATGGGGAAAGTGGGGATGTTGCCCATAGCAACCAATCAGATACAAACTCTCAGTTTCACTTTACATACTGGAGAATGTGAGCTGGAGCTACAGTTTAGTAAATTTAGGCTCAAGTGTCCAAATCCATCCAAGCCAGGGCCGGTGCTAGCTCTCCCTATGCAGACCCAGCACCGCGCCCCCTGCCAGTGAATGACGTCTCTGCGTCATTGTGTCACGTACCAGCGCGACGTGATTACTATACACCGCTTCAACCACCATGGAGGGGGTGGGATGGTGCTCTCTGCCATCCTGTTTTTAATTATTACTTTTTTTTTCTTTTCTTTCACTGTCTTTTCTAATATTTGATTTTTTTTATATTTTTTTTCCACCATGCTGCCCTGCCGGCCAGCCACCCTAGGCGCCTAATGAGCCTGATCCTGGCCTTACACATATGTTAGCATAATGCTCCATTTTCATAAGTCTGGTAAGTCTTACATATATAATATTACCTATGTCACCTTCAGCATGGTTAGTTGTATCTGTAAATTATAGCTAAATTAGGAAGACCCTGGAAGTCAGTAAACTTATAACAGCTGTCTCCAGCTGAGGCGCAACATAGCTTCCACCTTGCTTCTTACTACTTGAAGAGAGAAAGCCTGTCTCTTGTGAAAGATCCCCTCCTTGCAGTTTTAAGATCACTTCTCCCTGTTCAGGGAAGTATCCTATTGCTTCAATGACAGCTACAAGACACGTAAAGAAGCCACTAAAAGCTGGTAGTCATTAAACTTCTCTGCTGGGCTTCACTGCTAAAGTCACTCTGGTATGTGTGATAAAACGTATGCAGAACTCGAAGAAGGGCTAATTACAACGAACGCTACAGATCCTAATTAGTACAAGTCAAATGTGTCAGTACTGCACATCTAAGATAAAGAGGTACTACAGGAAACTACAATGGCTGGCATGGAGTTCCTGCTGGCTAAATCATTAGTTGTTGTTTATCAATGTGTAAACCCAACCTGGCTTTACTACGTGCTCCATCATAATACACAATATAATAACATAGAACCGGAGTGAATGACCCCTTATATAACTGCACTCGCTACATGATTCCTTGTGGAAAAGGATTCACCAAATTCCGTTTTCCTTTATAGAATCTTTTCTGATGGTCATGAATCGTAAGTAAGGTTTGCAATATGGGTGTGGGTATGTATGGCATGAAATTTAAAGGTAACTCCCTTACATGCAATGTAGTTTGGATATAACTGCTACATTCGCAGCTCTAAGCTCAGGACTGGATACAGTCCATAATAAGGTATATAGCATATTAAATCGATATAATAGTTGGAGTGTTGGAATGAAGGTTAATCCTAACCTTCCCTTTTTCATACCGTCCCCATAGCCTAACCCTCTGCTTCCTCAATCCTTCCCCTGCCCATAAACTAACCCTAACCCTCCCCTTCTCTGATTCATCCCTTGCAGCCTGATTCTGACCTTTACATTCTCTGATCTGTCCCATCCCTGCAGCCTAATCCTAACTTTTTCCTTTATGCTCCATCCCCTCACATAAGCGTAACCCTAATCCTCCCTTCTGTCCTCCTTTCCTCTCCAATTTTCTCCCCACATATGTAGTCACACTGTGTTTATGCAAGTTATAGCAAATTAATTTGGGTGAATCACTCAAACAATGTTGATTTGTCAACTAATTTAGAAAAAAATATATAATTATGGGGCCGATTCAATCCCCTTCGCGCTTTTTCTTCCTTACGCTATTTGCGCAAGGCAGGAAAACTTGCGTTTTTTCATTCGCGGCTCAAAAAAGCCGTCTTCGCACGGGATTGAATCGGCTCCTATGAGTCATTTCCAGAGATGCCATTTTTCTGCAGTCGGGTCCAAGACCAATTGATGTGAAGGGATCTATAAGTTCTTTAATATAACCACTCCTCCACTCTTCACATGGGTAGGGTTTTTGAACCCAAAAAATTAATGGGGGATTTTTATTGGCAATAATAATAATAATAATAAAAAATAACAAATATATACACAAGGAAACTGTTCCATACATTAAAACTTATATTAAATGACAGCATAAAGCACTATATAATATTCTATAATAAATAAGTATAATATTTCTTTCTTTCCCTAGTTTACAATGTTCTCCAATTGCCCCTGACTATTGTAAGCTAATTGAATTCTTCAACTACAGTATGCTTGTAACGCATTGTGCACATTTCACCATGTTTTGAAGTACTTTACTGTACTTTTGTGCTGGTGGGGTATCAATAAAAACTTTTTCTTTTTTTTTTAAGTATAAAATCTAATTACATCCTGCAATATATTTTTTATACTCTGATGGCTTACAGAAACATTTTAAACTAATTTTTTTTTTTTACCAGACTTAGACCGATATAATACAAGTATATACAAAGAATAGGAATATTCATGGGCTGATTCAATTTATTTTGTGCCCCTTACACAGTTTACCTCAATACCAGTGCTGGTGGTAAATAAATAAATAAATAAATAAATGAAATAAATAAATAACTAAACCAACTAAGAAGTAGTTATTAGGAAATGGGCTTCAATCTAATGTATTTTATGATACTTGAAATAATAAAACTTTGAACAATTAAGAAAACTTTAACATCATTAAAAACTAAAAGAGATAAAGTTTGGTAACAAATCGAGAAAGTAAAAACTAAACTACTTTGGCTCAAACCCTCAGTCAAATTTTATGTTAAAATGTCCAGATGCTATGAATCTAATGGGAACATATCAAGAACTGTGTCCAATAAACAAATTCCTTGTTAGGACAGAGAAGAAAGAAAGAAAACCCCTAGCCCACTATAGAAAGTGACTTTGAAAGAGGAAATAAAAACTTCTTAAGCCTTTACCCAAGAGTGACGGAAGTACCCTGTGTAAAGTAATGTGTTCACTGTTCTCCACACCACATAGAAAAGTGGCCAATGTATAAGGATCTTTTTTCGGCACAGACACCTCAGAAAAAATGGCTAAATGAAAGGAGGCATTTCAATGGAGGAGTCTGGGAGGGGAAAAGAGGGTCTATTCAAGTCTAAATTATGCATAATGGCAGAACTGTCCGGAGGCCAAAATTTCCTTCCTCGCAGCCAAGGGAGATGTTTGTATCCTGTGCGGAGGCCTGGCTTTGTGTGTAAGGCAGCAGGTGCAGCTTGGCGGTGGTATACAGTGATGCTTTCATGGCATAACTGCTGTCTTATCTGAAATAACTCGCTTCACATAGCAGGAAACCCTGGAGAAGCTTCAATGAAGACTGGTTAAGAGTAAGATGAGACTGATTGCAGCTTACATGGACCTTTATCTTAGGAGGAAATAAAGAGATCTTTGCTGTGATACTGAAGCCATGTGAACTAGCATCTAGCTGGATGTGTGATGCGCCCTCCCCTGCTGGTGTAACCAATGGGCATCTATAGGATACATCCTGCTTATCTCTAGGCCACAGGCATTATAGTCATAACTGAGGCCGCACTCACAACTCCTGACAACTGTCTGCAAAACAGGGTCAACAGCTGCTCCCAGTTATGTGAATGGGGAATGACAGCAAGATCTTCCTTGCAAAATTATATGCAAGACAAAGGAGAAGGAACTGGGCAAAGTAAATCTTCTGCAGTCTGATCGAATTCAGGGTTTATATCAGTATAATATAAAGATAAATGGAGACCAGCACACTGTCACTGCAGTGTAACAAACATATTCATTACCTGCTCAACACTGCTAACAATAACATGATTATGTTTCAGCTACTGGACTCCTGGTTTATTTAACATCAAAATGCCATCATTTGGTTTTGTAAACGTTTACTTAAATATCAGTGGACCAGATTTAGACTTTACGTACTATTGACTTACTCACAGCTTACTCAATAGGTGGTAAAACCATGATGAATTGCAGTGGAGATAAAATGAATGTCAGTGTGTGCATGCAGGGAGAATACTTTATTTTTGCATGTTGCACACAGATACTGACCAGTGTTACTGTTATTAGACTTGTTGTTCCAGGAAACATCATCTCTCAACTCTAATACTGTTTGCAGCTAATGCAATTTACATCCCCTTCAATTCAAAAAGGCTTTTCCCACTCTTGAGTTAGTTGTGAGTAAGTCAGTAGTGCCTAAAGTCTGAATCTGGTCCAATGACACTATAAAATGGAAAAGCATATTGGTGTTTTAATGTATGTCTTAAATCAACCTAAATTACTTATTAATACAAAGATCTACTATCTAATGTTAGATGCTATGAATTACACCTGAAATACTACTACTAAAAAATGTAATGATGTTGGGCATGTATACACACTACTTAACATGACATAATAAATTATACTAAATAGTACCTACAGTGTATCCCAAAAAAAGAAAATATAGTAAAAACTGCATCCAAAAAAACCAAAACATAGAAACATGCAGATGCCAATTACAGAAATAACCGAGAATATTAAAAGAAATTAATAAACTAAAATAAATCCAACACGTAAAACCAGGAGTGGTCCAATGCAATAAATAATAAAATAATGAACAAATTATATCCTGAAAACTGACAGGACCTAAAAATGAAATAAAGTTAAAATCGAGCTGCTTGTGGCGAGAAATCTCAGGAAAAAATAATCATGTAAAACCTGTATTCAGAGATAGTTGAGAAGGACATATGTGCAGACGTCGAATAAAAAAGGTCAAGAGTCAACTGGAGCTGTGAGATTTAATGTGATGAAAAGGGCAGGCAGACAAGAGAATCTTACCTGCTGTGATGTGCTGTCTTGACATGTGTGTTACACTCATATTGTGACATACAGCCTTTCACTAACAACCCCAAAAGCCGAATAGAGCCCCTGCGAAAGTTGATTGAAACTGGAATCTCTTCGCCCAGGAGAGATCTGAGCAGCTCCATTCTCAAAACTCACAGCCCATGCAAAGTAACATGTAAATAAGCCCCACACCTGCTCCTCTGCCGTGGCAGCTCCCATACACAGAGCACAGATAGGAAATCACCATGCAAATATCACAAATATCAACAATAGCAGACAGTCCCTGGCAGGTAAAAGGTCACCTGACTCCCCATGTCGTTATACTTTAATAGCAACAGAAAAATACTCAAGTGCAGTAACCCATAGTGATAAACAAGAAAAAGACTGATCGGATGGGATCACTATAAGGTTCTATAAGCGGAGTAACTGTTTGCTGTTGCTGATTATCTAGGACATTGATAGAAATATAACTGATGTCGGAATTCTTTGAGGATGTCTGCAATACATGTTTCATTGTGAATAAGTATAGATCACTAGAGAGCACCTCATGCAATGAATTTGTACAGCTCTATTCATAATAAGAGATTCATCAATGACACTAAACTCATGAAACCTGGCATCATGGGAAAATTAGATGATTACAGCTGTGCTTACATTATTATTATTGTCAAAATATTTTTATTGCTTTCTTTTTTACTTCTGCAAAATTCTTCCAAATAGAGTTAATTTTACATTAAACATGAGCCAATGTATTTATATGTTTTTTCTTTCTTTCTTGGTACCCAGCCCTCTAATATTTGCTGCTTGTGTGTGTATATTCAGCCTTTCAACCGTCAACCTATCTCTTTTTCAAGCTTTCATGTACTTTACTTACCTTTGCAGTCTTCCCTTGCTTGTCTGCCGTGCTCTCTGCTGTCAATAATGTGTCATGACCTAAAGACACATTTGCAAGTTCCAGTTGCAAGTGGCACAACAGTGCCAGGACACCTATAAAATAGTAACTTGTCACTGTCAGTACTAAAAAAAAAGAAGCAGACAGGGCTCACCTTGTTTTCCTAATTCCTGATTGGCCTAGACCTGGTTGGGATAATCAGTGTCGAGATACCCTTCTACTGTTATCTGCATTAGGGTTCCAAAAGCATAGGCTGACAATAGGATAATACTGAGTAACCTAACACTGGTGTGCAGTTAATAACGGGAATGAAAAATATTATATAATTCTACTACAACTACTACAATACACTGTATACTAGAAGCAGTGTATAACCGCCATCAGTGTCACTGTTTTCACTGTTGAGCTTATATTAGTTTAGTATGTTTAAAAGTCAAGTTACCAGTAACTTAAATATTTTATATTTTTACAGTTAGGCCTAAAGTCAGCTCAGGGTTGCCTACTTTTGCAAATGGATTTCAGGGAGATTGTGACAAGCGCTTCACAAAAGGGGTGTAACTTGTGCCACCAAAGGGGTGTGTCCTGTGGATAGCTCCACCCATGGGTGTGTCTAACTCGGCCATGAGAATTATTTCACAATAAAAATAGCAGCATCAGTATTTATTATTTCTTAAATTGTCAGTAAATAATCACTGTCACTATTTATTGTGAATAGATGTAAATAGGAGAACCAGTAACTTCATTATCTTTATAGAAATAGGACACAATGTGTGATTTCTATCATCATAACACAATGTCTTCTTCAACTGAATGAGCATCAGGGAGATTATCCAGCACTTCAGGGAGTCAGGGAGATCACCCACTTTTCAGGGAGTCTCCCTGATATTCAGAGAGAGTTGGCAACCATGAGTCAGCTATGATGTACATATCTGACTATTGTCATGCTGCACTGCAAGGGAATTGTTACTTTGAAACTTTTGTTTTTATTTTTCAATTAAATTTCAACCCCCATTACTGGCAATAAATGCAATGAGATGTAGACTGTGAATAATCACCACTACATATCTTAGCACATCCTACACTTCTAGGTTAATAGTTTTAATGTTAACAATAATGGACCAGATCCATGATGTGATTCTGCTGTACCTAAACCCCGGAAAGTGGATCTGCGCTGTATCCATGCATCCATGTGAGCACTTGGCAAACAACTCCCATCACTTTCTCAGACCTACAGTACAACAGCCTGACTTTACCTGGAGTCACAAAATATGGATTCATCTAGAACAACAGACCAGATCCAGACTACCAAGCATAACAATACAAGCGGGCAAAAGCATGTTGAGTTGAAGGGAACGTAATTTTCATTAGTTGTAAACATTATTAGAGTTAGGAGATGATGTTTCCTAGTCCAAGTCTAATAACAGTGTAACAGTAACGCTGGTCAGTATCTGTGTGCAAAATGCAAAAATAAAGTATTCTCCCTGCATGCAAAGACTGACATTCATTTTACCCCCCCCCCGCAATTCAACATGGTTTTACCCACTCATACCTTTATGCTCTTAAGTTCTGGATCTGATCCAATGGGGAGTCAATGGGGAGTCCATAACAATTACTTATGTGACTTTGGATGAAATAAATAGTGGTCACCCACTTTACAAAGTTGTAGGTAAAACTTTACATGAGAGGATTTATTAATACTTTAGAAGTACACGTCGGTGATGTTTACGAATGATATAATATACAGTCAGTGGTCTAGAGTGGTATTAATTGTATTGTGACATTAATACATTCATTATGAAGCATTGTATAAAACTACATGAGTTCTTGGTCTACGGTATACAGTGAAACACAGCTGAAAAGACGTTTCCCTTTGTCATATACCAACAGTATGGTGGCAGCTACAGAAATATTTCAAGGATCGTCTACATTCAAATGAGCATGGAATTGTGCTTCTCCCCAGCAGATGGCTTTGCAGATAATGATGGTTAAGCAATGGAGACAGAGTCCCTCCCCCTCCTCCTTTTCACTCATCATGTCCTGTTGCCATGGAAGGCCGCAGGGCTGAAATGGATTCTGCTTATTAAATTTGTTGACTCTTCTGTGCTTTGAGAATGAATGCTGTTAAAGAAAAAAAAATCAAAACATAGAAAAAAAAAAATCCAAGCTGCCCCTCCCTGCAGCAGAGATAGCGTTATCTGGGCCAGGCAGGTAGAACCACAGCTTGTCATGCGGAATCTTCACCATCTGCAAAGTGCTTTGTTTCAGCCCAAATACTCTTCTGAGACTTTGTATTAAACATCACAAGCACAAACATTTCCCCATTAAATTGATGCTGTGATGCTCATATAGCTGGAATTATCTCCTTGGTAAATGTAAATTGCTAATTACCAAAAAAAAAACAAAAAAAAACCCAGAATCCACTTTGCTTAAGGGGTCTGGTCTGACAATTAAAATAAAAGCGCCAACGTGTTCGCCGCTTTTCTTCTGCTCTATTAAAATAAATAAAATATGTTCTGAGTTACAACAAACAACTTTCAGATGTTTCTGCATCAGACTGTCCACATCTTATACATACACAGTATCTTCAGGATAAAGTAAGCGACATAATGATATGACTCATCTTTACATATAATCCTAGTCTAATGGCTGATACTAGTCCAGCTTCATAACTTTTAAACTTAGTTTGAACACTCCTTTAGCCATTTCCTCCAAATATCTGCACTGGGCTATACGTACAATGAATCATTAAAATGAAGGAGGACCGGACTGCCTTAATGACATGTGGGCCCATATGTATTTTTTTTTCAAATACAATTTTATTGAATTTTATAGTAAGAAAAAAAAATACAGAATAGTGACATACACATCTGGTTTGCAGATTACAGAACACCGTCCAGCATGGAAAGTGTAATCACACATTAACAATTAACAGATCTTCAAATACAAAGAAAATAAAAAGGGGATACAAAAATTACATAACAAACAAAAGAGGATATAAAAGAAAAGGGAAAAAAGAAACAAACAAGAACCCAGTCGAAGCCGTCCCGGCCTATATGTATTTAATGTAAAACAAATAACTATGGGCAATGTGAAGTGGAAAGAACAAAATGCATCTACACCAAATCTTTGCTAAATTCACATTTCTAATGTAGGCTATTGTTTATATATTTCTATGACATTAACCAGGTTGGTGTTTATCCTGTAATTTCCGGGACACTCTGGCAAATCTCTCGGACCAGAACTTTTAATTCAAATCTTTGCTCAGCCCCCAAGCACCCACCAAGTATAGGCAGAACGTGTTGAAATTAAGTCTTTACCCATCCTTATTAACCCTATCAATCAAATTTTTTATTGGACAAAGAACGGGGTTTGGATGCGACTTTT
>JABWIB010000774.1:0-22467 GCA_016617825.1 Platyplectrum ornatum | reverse complement strand
CCACATCCAAGCTGTTTTTTGTTTCTTATTGGAGGAAATAGCAAAAAGTCAGCAGCACAGACATTACAGAAACCCATGACTTTCTGTCTTCCCACCCACTACTAAAAGTAACACACCTTTACACATAACTAGAGGAGATTGTATGATGTGGCCTTAAAAGGTGGTAGATGTGATACTGCTTTTACAAAACTAAGTGTAACTACTCTCTGCTTTCTAAGAAACTTCTCATTTAATGGTATAAACTTCAGCTCCTTGTTATCTGTATTCATAACACCAATAATACCAATTCCAGTGTTTAACGTATGACAACATAGGCAGCAATAGAAGTGAATTGAGATTTATAGCTTTCAGTTATATCAGTGGGATAAGTGATGGTATAGCATATACCTGTATACACCGCTATTTCTAGCCCTGGTCTGAACGCATAGCAATTCACTCCAAGGGGTAGCAAGGCGATGTGAGCTAATCAGGGCCGCTGCTACAATCACGTCAGCGCTGCTCACTTATATGGCAATAATGGCATCTAAGGGGGTATATTTACTAAGCCGCGAGTTTGCAGTGAGAATGGAAAGTGGAGATGTTGCACATGGCAACCAATCAGATTCGAATTCACATTCTCCAGTGTGTAAAATTAAACTGAAAGCTTGAATCTGATTGGTTGCCATGTGCAACATCTCCACTTTCCAATCTCATTGCAAACTCACGGCTTAGTAAATATACCCCTAAGTGAGTTCAGGCAGGCTGCCGGCAGTGGCTGGCACACCAGTACTGGGCGCTGGGCCACTGTCAGGGGGTAGGGGGATGGCCGGGCCCAGGACAGTAGACCCGGCTGTCCCCCCCTGATGGTGGCCCTGGAGCTAATACACAGAGTGAAAATTATGATTTTCAGTTGCAAAAATAATAGATTAAAATTGTCATGGACCCAATCCAGACCTCTGATCTGTAAATATACATGGAAGAGGGGAGGGGAACCTCTTCCGTGTGTGGTTCCTATGTGTTCAGAACCCTACCATAACTTCCCGTTTGGATCTGCAGATCTGCGCTGAACTGCTTAAGACCACTCCTTTGACCAAGTCTGCATCCAGTACAATGGAACCAGCCAATAATTTATTTATGCTGTGCAGTGCATTATACAGATATATTGAAGAAATACACATAAACATGTGTATAATAAAACATTATTTTAGAATATGCTGCTATGCTAATAAAACGGAAATTCAAATTCATAGTCAGTGGGAAATATCAATGATCTAAAGTCACAACCTACTAAGGTTGGTACTACAAAAAACTAGTTTGTGCAGATCGAACAAACAGACTGGGAAGGACATCTGTACCCTACTCTAGCATGCAAAGAGTTTGTTTGCTTATAACTTATGTAGTATCTTCCGGGACTCTCCAACAACAAAAGTGTGTCTGTGCCTGCACACATCTGCTCAGTAAGAAAGGGGGATTCTTAATGAAGACTTCTGACTTCTCTTATAATGTCTTACTGCCTCTATGAGTTCTTCCCTGCCCCTTTTCCCTTTAACTGGGAGGCTCACTAAGGCAGGTGGTCTGTCTCTGATTCTCACAGATGCGGACAGCCACTGCATGTCTTATGCAAAGTCTCCGTTCGCGAGAGTTCCCACAAAAAAGAGACACAGACTGAAAGACCACCAATTGTTGTGAGACAAAACAGGTTCACGGGGTCGTCTGTAACTCACAAGAGTTTATATAAACTTTTCTTTCTGTAAAAGAACAATAGAAACTCTTCTAACTCCTCATCCATAGTGTACACACGTATATCATTGTAAGAAACTATTCTAATTCTTCATCCATATCGTACGCACGTATATCATTGTAAGAATTCTATAATTCATCATTCATTTAATATTATAAAAGTAGTGAATATGATGAGAGAAGTGTATTATTAGTTACAAATATAACAGATGGCTTGCAGTAGACTTATAATAGAATATACATTAGATGGTTTTTATCTTTATTGGTCCTATAAAGCTTCATTTTCACTTTGTCTCACTGGGCTCAATTCAATAATCAGAGTTTATTAAAGCCTTGATTGAACACCATTCCATTTACATGGCATTAATGCTATTTTTAAATGTCAGTGTTTTAAAGATATTCTTAGAAAAAAGAAATAAAATAAAATATTATTGAACCTTCGAGTGTAAAGTTTTGACTTGGCAAAACCATGTTGAATTAAAGGGGAGGTAAATTTCAGCAGTTGGAAACAGTATTAGAGTTGAGAGATGATGTTTTCTAGCACAAGTCTAATAACAGTGTAACAGTAACACTGGTCAGTATCTGTGTGCAAAATGCAACAATAAAGTATTCTCCCTGCATGCAAACACTAACATTAATTTTACCTCCCCTGCAATTCAACATGGTTTTACCAACTCGTAACTTTACGCTCGTAAGTCTGGATCCAGTCCTATGAGTATGGATCTGGATTTGTATGACTCAGATATCTGAAAATTATAACAGGATGCATCGGTGGGCGAGGAAGGGGCTGTGTGCGTATTCAAAGTACCCATAATGAGAGGGGGGTATATAAAAAGTATAGCAAATGCTGGATTAAGTCCTTACGTACAATCCAGAAATCTCATTTTAAGTATAGGCAGTGCTGAAAAGTTAAGGTAGGTGCAAAGCTTTGGTCTTTACCTTCTGGGGTCAGATTGCTGCAGATTCTGCATTTGATGTTCCGAGCGGTAGTATGGATTCGGTCCTCTCAATCATGGCAAAAGGAACTTAATTAACATATAACATGTAATTATATTTTGAATGGATCACTTAACTCAGCATCATAATGCATATTGTGAAGTTTTGAATTCAAGACAATAAAGCTCTAACATTGATAATTGCAGAATATGTATTGACTGTGTTATATGACCTCGCAGTCATGAAAGCACATAGCATGTTCTAACTATGAGAAAATTCATGCAGTTATTATTGAAAACCACAACTAGAGAATTTTGTATTTCTTTCTTTGTTTCCAATCTATAGTGGACACTAATTTAGAACTTATTGCTATGAATTTTCAGTTAAAAAGCAACTTTCGTGTACTTTTTTCTGCTGTGTTAGGTTGGCACACTATTATACTATTATATTCCCAAAATATTAAAGGCTTTTCAGAAACTTTAATAGAAAAAAGTGGAGTTTTTAGGGCCATTGTAATCTGTGGATTGCTGATACTAAGTACTCAAATGCCGAGCTGTCACCAGGCGCAGGGTCTACCCCACGAGCAGGGGCTAGTGACAAAGGCTTGACACACTTTAAGGAGGGGCTTCTTCCCCAGGATGCAGGCCTCATTAACTGGGGAAGAGTTCTAGTAATAGGCTTTGTGCTAGGTTCACAAGGCTGGTTGTCCCAGCTGTCGCTAAAGTAAAAGCTGGGGAATAGTCAGCCTGCAAAAAGTAGAACGCAATTAAGAAGGCACAAAAGAAAATGATCCCGGCATGTTGGGTGGGGGAAAAGGGTATAAATAAGTAAAAAAAAGCCTTGGGAAAATATTATACATTTCCCTTCTTAATAGACCGAGGCGCACCTTATTTGGTTATATTATAATATTTTATCTGCACTCTTGACAATCCCTTGGCAAATGACTGTGCCTCTTCCATGCCAGATGGAAAATAAGATTTCTGCTACAGTGCTAATCTCGTGTTTGCTTATTGTGTTGAGATTAGGTGAACGTTGCTTTCAGAATGTTTTCACTCTGAAACAGAGGATATTTTAATATTCTAGTGTGTTTTTTCTTTTTTTTTTTACATTTGTTTCCATAGCAACACCTGTCTGCATTTTTTTATTTATTTTTGTAAAACATCACCGAAAAAAAAAAAGTCAGATTGCTTTTGCTGGCGTACATCATCACATTATGGGAATTAATGACCATAATTTACTAAGGAGCTGTGCACAAGTCCTGACGCCTCCTCGGCTATGGTTTTCTACTTCATTAGAGTTATTAGGAAAATGAAAAACACATGATGAATTGGCAAAATAAATAAGTATAAAATAAGAATGCTTTTATGTAAAATGATCATCAAAATAAAGAAAACAGTATGAAAATAAAAAGTCAATATAATCATATATATTAATATATATTAGAAGGGCATAAAACATGTTCCTTATACTAGGTATATAGTAATACAAAAAAAACAATTGCAAAACCCAAAGGTATTTTTAAAGGGTGGCCTTTATTGCACTCCATATGTTATATGTGGGGGAAAGATTTTTGGGAATAATGGACTATTTGAACAGGCATTGTCTTGCCACCTGGGGTCTTCCAGCTTGGAGCATTAGAAGTAGAAATTTGGTGGTCACATGCTCCGTATCTCATCCAATCACCGCCTTTCTCTCTTTCTGTTTGTGCATCTGTATGCAAAACAAGTTCAGCTGGAGGAGGAATGTAGGTGGGCGACACACGTGGCCATTTTCTTGCAGACTGCTAGGATATAGAGCCTGTTTGCAAAGAAGACAAAGGGCAAGCTGATCATTTGAAGGCGATACGTCACTCCGCTGCCTGTTGTACTATTACACTGGGCAGCTGACAATTGATATTGCAATTTTACTTTCATAAGCAAAGGCAATTTTAAATGAAATATATAAGCTTTTCACAGCACAAGTGTGATCACACAATTATTCCTCCCGTGTGTCCCGATTTCCTTATTTTTTTTTTCCCCCACCAAAAACAGCACTGGAAAAACAACCATTAATTGTTCACAGTTTCATCATGATGAATATTTTTCAGCGCCAACATGAATGTCACTACTTTGTACCACGAAGGAGATGCTGGGTCTTCATAGTCATTTGCATTTGCATAGAGTTAATGTTCAATACAGTAAATGGCCACAGGTGTCCATTAATTATCTGTACCTTTTATTTATTAAGGTCCTCTTCATATTCCCAATTCTGCAGTCGTTTGCTCCTGTGAGAGTGTTTTATATAACTGTAATTTTATAAACTCCCGATAGTGAGGGAGCAGGAGGGAGGGCATCTCTCACCAAATGCTGTCCTTTGTGCATCCTACTAATGGACTTTCAGGGACAAAGTTATTTTTTCTAATAGCGTCTTTCTCTCCTTTCTGTGTTTTTTTCTTTTCTCCTTTTTAAAAAGCCAATCATAACTACAAAACAGAGAATAGCAGTGCAAATTACAGCAATCACCCGCAGCCCAGCTATTAGGAGCATCAGGGATCATGTTTTGCATAAGACTGGACACTTTCCTGAAACAATTAAGGATGGTAATGAACCAGATCTGACTGGGGAAGAAGAATGCTCCACAACTATTTACAGGTTGTCACCATACAACCCCCCTCAATGTCTCTCTGCAACAATGGGGTTGCCCTGATGCCTGTTGGAGCCTGATTGCCGGAGCACTATCGGAGAGAAAAGTTGAATAAAAGCAAGGTTGTTCTGGCAATTTTGATCACTGTAGCACTATAGTTTAATCTGAAGACCAATTTTTAAGAGTGGGTGAGAAAGAGAGCGAAGGTCTGTCACACAGCTTCATTCACCAGCATCACCAGAGAAGATCTCTGCACCTGCTTTCTTTCCAGAGAGCCACTTATAGCGCTTTCACTGAGGACGAAGACAGGAGAAAACGGAGGTTGTAATGTAAGACGGGGAGGCCTATAAAACAAACACATGCGCAAGGCTTTTCTTTCTGCCAGTAATTCCCTTTTTACACCCTTAATATACAAATGTTTACAAGTGGATGGACAGATCCAATTTAGAGGCAAAAACGAAAACACTCTTTTGAAAAGTGCGTTTAGACTTGAACACGCTCTTACGATTGAGCTAATGAAATTGTGTTTGTTTTTAATGTAGGTAAAACTAAATACTTGTTTATGGTTTAAAAAAAATGTATGTATGTGTGGACTCTGTGAGCGCTACTTATCCTATCGGGGGAATGAAATGATGCTAAAAGATTACAAATTAATACACAGTCCAAGTGGGAGGTATCTAACTAGGGGATATCTCTGGTCTCCACAATCAACCTATCCATATATGATCCATTATGCCTCATACAAAGGGATGGAAGGAGATAAAAAGAGATAAAATCAATAATTTAATATAATATAATGAGTACCATAAAAACAATCCAATAAAAATGCAAGCAAATAAATACAGGTATCAAATAATTAGTTCAAAACATAGATATTCAAATCAATACATATCAATACATAATTATAAATAATAATACAAAGAGGTAGCCCATACCGAGCAGATGTAAAAGCAGGCGCCCACACTCTGTCACCCCTACGGCTGTAAAACCCGGGTTCAGCGATCTCAGATAGCGATGACAAGTAGTNGTCCTAGGCTCCGTGTATGGGTTCCTCAACTGCCAGTGATTAACGCGTTTCGGGCGTATCCAGCCCTTCCTCAGAATCATGAGGAAGGGGGATTGTGCAACTGGTCTAACTGGTCTATTTCCTATACTTTGCAGATCATTAGCAATAGTTGTAGGAAGTGTTCCCTGGCCTGTAAACTTGTGTTTTGTACAGTGCTTGCTTTGATGTGTCATCTCATGTAACAGCTTTTATATTGGACAATGTGGACTTTTGTGCACTTTTTATTGACACTAAAACAGTGAAATAATTTACATTATCATTGTTACCAGCTACCGGGTTCTGTGGGACTGTATAATATTAATTCATTTATTTTTGATAATGCTAGGGAAATGACAACAGTCCTACAACATCTTCATTTTATGGGTTAAAGTTATTTATGGTATTGAAAAATAAGTGAAGAATAAAAAGTAAAGGAAACGCTTAAACTCACTTTAACCAAACACATCATTTATTATATTTAGGTTGACCAAATAAGCAAATACATTACATTCATTTTACATTGTTCCCTCAGTTTTGCCACAAAGGATGTAAAAAAAAAAAAAAATCCATCAAGACACAAGACGCTAAACTGCCCTGGCCGTGAATGCTTGCCCATTGTGCTTTTTTGCACGCTATTCAAAGTTGCGTTTTTTGGCCAAAAAAACGCAACTCTGGATTATACGCAATGCGGACGTGCGTTACATAGTGTTCTATGTAATATTACCAATAATAGTAGTATAGTATAGTTAAATGAGTAGAGAAGTTACAGTATGGCATATCACCGTATTATAGTCTAGATCTAATCTAGACTGATCAAGATCCAGGCTTATTAGAAAGTGCATTATCCAATAACAAAGATTGAAAAAGACCCCTCTTGGTAAGTAGTGCAATGTACAAGGGCTGATCCTCTGGACCAGAATTACTGCCTATATTATTCTGTGTACATTAACTAATAAATCATGAATAAATCAAACAAAGACATGTACTTACTAAAAATACACTCATCTAGGTGTTAGCTGGTTCTGGCAGTGTTTGTTCATTTCTTAAATAAGCCAAATACATTGCTGTGTTTACAATCTACACAGCTGGTTTACTTTTATAAAGCGTCACGAGCAGAAACGGTAAATGCAGCATGTAAAAAAGCAAAGAAGGTTAATATTTCAAAGAAATGTTCTGGAACAACAAATGCTTTAGAAATAGCTCAGTAGCTATATGGCCCCCACTACACTGCAGAGAGTGGGGCCAATCCAGAGGTGATCTAAACACCCTGTTGAACATTAACAAACAGTACACACATATAAATATACATACATACATGTTAAACAAGAGCTATATGTGACTACCCACAGTTCCTGCCCCATATATGTGTGTCTAGCCTCCATTTCTGTCCCTTGTATGTTTATGAAGCCTTCATTTCTGACCATTTTATGTCAACGTCCTCAGAAGTGGTATTAAATGAATGTAGATCGGGATATCATGCGCTAAATCTGCAGCTCCTTCGATAAATCCCCTGGGTATATATATACCAGTTACCCCAATAAAGAACACTTAATGTATGTGGGCCCTGGAGAAATTGTTCTGATTGCTGCGTGAATCCTAAATCTATGTTTTGCGGTTGGTGTTGCGTTTTGCTGCCAAGGAGTGGCCAGAGCAGCTTTGGGTATAAGTTTGTCACAGAAGAAGAGCAGCATCTCCTGCTAGGCCTTTGTCTGAGTGTGTTGTGGATGCAGCAAGTGCTCGCCATAGAGGTCATCTTGGACAGTAAGCTGAAAAAGATGTCCTCGACCCATGACTATCATGAGTCAAGGAAACAAGATGTCCTAACCCTGGTACTTGCAAGGCTTGCTACTGCTGGACCACCAAGATTTAAGGGCATGGGGCAAAAATCTGAATCTGTGTGGGTTACAGCGAGACACCTTAGCAATAAGCTGCAGCTCCTTGGAGGGTAAAGCTTACAACCCCCTAGAGATTAACCCTTGCTGAACCCATGCAGAGTAATCCTTTGAACATCTGTGTAGAGCAATGCCTGCAGTGCCAGCACTTTGCTTTTTAGGGTCACTGCATGCATAGTTTGTGTTTAAATATTGTTGTCTCCCATTTTGTCTTTATAGTTATTCGGGTTTATCATGGCTACTAATAGTGGAATAACTATCACAAAGATCCTGGTCTCAAGTCTTTTAGATCCCAAGTCCCAAGATCAAATAATATAGTCTTCTAACTACTCACCAGGGAATGGAAAAAATCTACCCTAGAAGAATGATAGAAACAGTAGAAGCACTTAGCAGAAGATGTTATTCAAATAATTTTGATAGAAACACAATTATCCAAATAGAGAAAACCACCAGGCAGTAATAGGCACATTATAAACATGCACTAATGGTAAAATAATAATAGACTAATGAAGAAGCCCATATAGTATCCAGCGGGCATTATTAGTAAAGCAACAATGTAAACATTAGATCGATTAAGCAGCATGATTGTGTGGCAGAAGCGTAGTTATTAAACATATTAATGAGAAACTGTGGCATTGTGTTACATATGGATAGTATTTTATTATGGTTTATATTGGGCCTAAAGTCCTATGGTGTGTAGCAATTGAGTATTTCAGTGTGTGAGGAAGGAACATTTATCTCAAAATTGTGGGTCTGGAGGAATCCGTCTTACGAGTAGGTGTGGCTTATACAAGTATACCGGGCAAAAAAGTATACCGGGCAGCATGGATGGCTCAGCAGGTAGCACTAATGCCTCACAATTCTAAGGTTGTAAGTTTGATTCCCGGACAGGACGTGTCTGCATGGGTTTCCTCTGGGTACTCCGGTTTTCCCCCACACCCCAAAAACATACAGTTAGTTAATGTGTCCCTAGTGTATGTGTCAAATCCCCAATCTAAACTCATGGTCTGCCTGCATTCCCCATTTCACATGCTGCAGTGTGGAGACAGGACACGGTGTATTGTAGGTAGGATGTTGTTTTTCAGGAGCTGGGGAATACAGAGATGCTAAGCAATATATGTGTAAGACTGCTTTTATTCCGGGTGTACCGGGCCCCAAGATTTCTGGATCTGCTTGTTTCATAGAGTGCCACAGGTTGCTTATGCCTGGCCTACAGAATGACTGAGAATCACGGTGCATATGTGATGGATGCATTGAAAGTGATCACTGCCCAGCTGCTTGCTAAATCTCTGAGGATCTCATGCCTTCAGGTTATCTTGTAAACTTTTCCAGGGACAGCTGCCACACAAACCTGTCCTGCAAGCTGCCTTTTGTTTCACTGGGACACTTTAAACAAATCCTTTTGTATTTGCCAGTGCGCAAATCCCTCTTGCTTTGAGAGTAGGGAACATTTTCTTCATTCTGTAATCAGTTTATCATCAAACAGCACCTCGTGCTCGGCGGACAAAAGACAAAAGAATAGACCCTTCACACCTGCCGTCAGGTGTTTACATGCAGCTCAGGTGCTGGGCTCCCTCCAGCTGCTGGATCTATGCATTATACTGATATGAGGAGTTCAATTCACTTAACTCCTGCGTTGCTGACATACTTAATATTCCTAGCAAACTTTGGTATGTATATCCATATGTATATTCATATAGACCATTGTTACCTTGCTAATATCTTCTAAAAGAAAGATCTGGACCTAAATTCACAGATTTTGCTGGGGAATTGAAAAGAAGGGATTTTGCCCATAGCAACCAATAAGATTCAAAACTGAGAGCTCGAATCTGATTGGTTGCTATGGGCAAAATCCCGCTTAGTAAATTTAAGCCCTGATCTCTTTACCGGGGCTTAAAAAAAATGACCAAATATAAGTATAGTACAGTATAAGTGTACCAATATTTACCTAGTATCTAATAAGGAGAAAGTGCGCTCCTTCTTCATAACAGGGGTTGATACATTTGGCGATATTATTGCTGTAATTGATCTCTATAGCAGGGTTACCAACCAAGAATCAGTGTCATGGGGGTATATTTACTAAGCGTTGAGATTGCAGTGAGTGAAAAGTGAGGATGTTGTCTATAGCAACCAATCAGATTTGATTTCACATTCTCCAGTGTGTAAAATGAGGGGATAGAGGGATTTATTATATATTTATATGATTCGTATGATTATCAGCAATTATAATAATAATAATAATAAAAAATAAAATGTAAGTTTTTACTGCTCTTGTGGTGTCTATTAATGTGCATTCTCAATTATTAACTCAACTTTTTCTCTATTGTGTATATTTACATTGTGGGAATAGGAATAGCACCATCTGTAGGAATAGTATTAGGTGAAGGTTAATTCCGCTAGTTATTACACAAAATATTTACATTACCTTATTTAATAAGGGTTCAACTGCACCAATAGTTATTAATTAAATTGCTGATATTTTTATATTACATTTATTTTAAATTGAGTGCGGCTGGTGTTTTTTGTGTAATATATACAGCTTTTTATGAAGGCCCACTATATGAAGCTGATTAATAGTGATAATTCCTGTACACATGTGGTTTGATTTGAGCCTCAAGTATGAATATAAGAAGCCTGCAGTAGGAATTTTATCACCTCTGGGAGATACCAGATGCTGTCCAGTGTAGTGACTATCAGTGTAAATGTAAATCATAATGTATAGTTTTTAATACCAAATAACAAAGTAAAATATTGAGCTAACTCTATGGTGTCCGGCACCTGATAAGTCAGATAATGCAACTAGATTATTACAGGATCTTTGACTATGGACAAAAGACAATGGACCAGATCCAGACTTTATGTACTATTTACTAAAGCTGGCCATCACGACTAAAGCTGGCCATCCACTACAATGATTTTAGCCAAAATCTAGGATAGTAGTGTAATAAATGGACACTTAAAAAAAAAAGAAAACACCTAAAAACGTAAATAAAGATTGATTAAATTGTTAATCAATCGGAATTCACAACTGGTATTGTTGTTTACTTAAAAGATTGTTTGTTTACTTAAAAAAATTAAAAATATAAATAATATCCATGTCTAATAATAAAGTATGCACCTGTCACACATAGAGAACTTCCTCTCAATCCGGCCATGAGGACGAATCCAGTGTGGAATTGACTGTTTCCCTGTTTTATCTGATAAGCTCTTTTTACTTAACCAAATTAGAGTATAATATAACACCATATTAAACTTTGAATCCAATAAAAGAAGTTATTTTGCACAAATGCGGTCTTGTCTCTCTATCTTCAGCCCAGTTTCTGTAGGGTTACCTTTCCTATTGAAGGGACCAGTATGATGGGCACCACACTCTAAAACGAGTGGTGGAACGAGGCTCAGATTCGAGAGCAGCATTACTAACACGCAGGGAATTTTTTTGTTTGTTGATATACTTTCTGCTGTTTAAACCGCTGATAATCTGATTTTCTTGGTGAAAAATATCACCAGATCATAAAAACAAACAATTGTGTGATTTATAAATATATAGGGGCATTGTGTGATGGTAGCTTGCTGGGGTCTTATGAAAACATGTTTTTTCAGATGGGGTCCCAGAGCTAAATAGTGTGAGAACCCCTGAGCTAGGCTTATGGTCAAACCAGAAGGGATTAGGAGCTCTCTGAGGATGGTGCTACTCGGCCAGGGGTAGGTAACCTCCAGCCCTCCAGATGTTCTCAAACTACTCATCCCAGCAGTTGATACCTGACAAAGCATGCTGATCTGGAGAGGTTGCAGGTTGCCTACCCCTGTTCTAGGCTCTAATAATGTGGTCATTTTGGACTAGTAAACTGATATTTTAGGACAATCCAACAAATTGAAGGAAAGTGCCAATATGCTAACCTTTACTACATTATAATCAGTGCATTGAGATACTAGGAATGTTAAGCATTAGATAGAATACGGTAGTAGTGTTCATATAGTTGGAGAACAGAACATATTGTTTCCAAAGAACTAAACAAGACAAAAGTATTTGTAAATGTCACAAATAAAAGTGACGGATTATTAAAATGTACCTTTACCTAGTCATCCATTATTTTATAATCTGCCCATCATGGGTTCAGTGTATGAGCCTAAATGATAAACCATAAATGTTGGAAATGTGATAAGTGGTTCATCCATTCTATGAATAAGAACTGGCCACCAGTTTGAATGGGAGCAGGAAGTGGGAAAGACTGGGCAATCTTTTGATAGGCTAGACTATGAGGATGTCATGTCAGCAGCTATTACTCTCTTCATTAATAATTGGAACTTGTGAATGGATACTAAAGAATAAAGGACACATGTTACCTCCTTGATTTAATCTCTATTGCGAAGTTACATTTTTTTTCTGCATGTTGGACAAACTGTTTCATGTATTTTAAGTTACTCTCAGAGTATCTGATGTCTTCATTTTCTTTTTCCTTTATTTTCCTTCTATTTTATAAACATATCCTAAAGGTTTTCAGAAAAAAAGGGCTAGTAGCCACACTACAGGAATCAGATTGTTGGGGAAATTGAGTATTGATCCCTGTAACCAGCCAAGCGTGAGTCGGACACCTCGGCTTTAGTTAGTGTGAGATATGCAAGTGCGTCAAACACAGTAAAATAATATATCACCCAAGAAGAAAAAGCCAAGGAAAGTGAGAGAAGGGAATTCTGACCCCGGGTGACCTTGGAGTGTGGAAGGACATGGAGGGGGTATGTGGAACCCTCCCCCACTCACCCCTTGTCTGCACTCACAATACAGGCAGCTGCCAGAGAGCCCAGCTAAGAGCACAGAGACTAATTTATTTACTTCATACAAAGGGCTGTTTGAACAGCCTCCTATAGACACTGCAGAGGGGAAGTTAGTGAAAGCATTGTGGGGGATGCACTGGTACCCCCTATTCTCTGATCTCCAGGAACAGAAGTGCATGCAACACAACATTCAGGGAAATACAATTTGCTGCCATTCAGAAACCAAAAGTTACAACAAAATGCTACAAATGGGTTTTATACATTTATCATTGCACTTTATTTATATGTTAGTAGAGCTGGTTTATGCTTCTTTCTTTGTGTGAATGAAAGTAGAAAACATTCAACACTGAAAGCTCTAAAATAATCCTATGAAACATATAATGTGGGCAATATCATTGGGAAAGCCTCAAAGAATATTTAGCGATTCGAAGATGACTAATAATTCTAATCCAATTAGTAAATTGTTACAAAACATTAGGAAAAATATTAAAAGCATTACTTATGTTGTTGCGAAACTACCCAGTTTGTATAGTGACATCTTTTGACCCCATATTCCATATTTAGTATTAGTTAGATCTCTTATATCCTGATATGTAGAGATGAGGTCTATTATTAATTACTTGCTGTGCAAAATCTGACACAGTTCTCAATGATGGTCATCACTGTGATCTCTGAAGATGCAGAAGATGCTTCTGATATGTTAACCACCAGGAGAAGGACAACTCTGAATATGAGCTATAATTGAATTTATACAGGTAAGAATTTACTGAATTGTTCTGACACACTGGAAAACAAAAGAGAAACACTGGTTTTAGGAGCTTCCAATTTTAAAAGATCTACAATGCCCCAGTGACTGAAGAAAACTTCAGTGTGTACTAACTAACACACAATCTTCAGGGCAACAATTCCAATTCATACTTATACATAGTGCCACCTTGTGGATGAGCCTGTATTTGCAGCATACCAATGCAGAATGGGTTTATGGGTAGTATTTTTTTGTTGTGCTTGTTTGAAACATTGGAGGAACATTCTCTGGGGCCTGAGCGAGCACCTCCTCTGAACCTCCAGGGCACTTTAGCTGGCCACCCCTGGTCCAATCTGGACTAATCTTGGTGGGTTTGAGGCCACAATCAGGGATCTCCAGGACAGATGTCTGCAATCGAAGGCCCAGTCTTCCACTGAGGGTAGTTCGTTGGCGGGCGGTTTTGTCTCACAGTCCTTAATGTCTCAGTCTGCTGTGACCCATATGTTTCTCTGTGAATAGCTCGGTGAAATAGCATGTGGTGCCTTTCAGGATGCACTGAGCCCCCTAAATACAAGGGCTATCACACTGCCATGTCAAGCTCTTGTTTGCCACCTTTGTGTTCTCATCCACCGGCAAAGGCAATCATACACTCCTGATGTGTCTCTTCAACCTGCTCACTCTCCAGCTTCTCCGGGCTGGTTACCTTTATGTGTCCCTGTCATCTGAGGGCAAACCTTTCAAAAATCTGATAATGTGGGTTATAGATCCATATGATCAGTGTTACAAAGCATAAACCTTGTTCTGAGAATGCACAGTTTAAGTGATTGCATGTAGCACGTATAAATTCGCCAGTTGCTCTTAAGTCTGGAGAACTACTCAATTCATCCCTACTTGAATGTACTTGATTTTTCTACATTAAATACATTTAATTGCATGTTGGGCCATATCCCTATGTAGTAAGTTTTTCCATTGATAGGCAATATTTTCTCATCGCACTCTCTTCAGCACAACCCACGCATGCATAAGAAATTAGCAACTTACATTTTCTGAAGCCTATCGTAAGTTTTATGCAGACATTGCTGCACAGGAGGGTGTTATATTGAGATAATCCAAATGGATGCTCTACAATCCAGCCCATAATGCAGGGTTGCCGATAAAACGTTTGCTGCTGAGGGGTGGGGCTTTAACATAAATCACACACACGAAGCCCCCACAATGGCAAACGTGTAGTGATTGATATGTTTGGGCGGGGCTTGCCAGCATTAAGCCCTGCCCACCAGTGTACCGAGACTGAGGGAGTGATTTACATAAAATCACTGCCGCAGTTCAAGTCCCAGGTGATTTGCCGACCTGGGATACCAGGAGAACTGTCTGAAATTTGGGAGTTTCCCAGACATTCTGGGAGAGTTGGCAACCCTGCCATACTGTACAATGTAACTGCTCCTCTCCCACATATTAGTTCTAGATTTATATGCATGGAGTGAAGGCATCACCCCATATGGGTTTCAGGCCCTGGAATCTCCTGTAAACTCCAGCAAGAGTCAGTAACTATAAAATGTTTTTAAACTTGNGAGGGGGGGGGGGGGGCATTTAAAATTAGAGCTAAGGCGTGCTATTTGTAAGCTGTATATATATTCTATAGCAAATGTTGCAGGCAAAGAAATAAATATTTTTCCCTGTCTCACAAACCGTCTTCGTCCAAGGGCAGATTTGCTCCCATTGTTGTTCTTGCTCCGGATTCTGCATCTGACCCAATTGTAATTTATTAACATAGGTGGCATCCCATAACAAATCCATTTATTGTAATATATTAAGACAGCGCTGCTTATAGCTGGTCTGGTAACTGTATGTGACACGCTAGACTGCATATTGGAGGGGGCCAGGATAATGTTGTCTCTTAATTGAATCTAGTCCCCTGTGTAAGGTCTCATTCAGGTGCCCTGTTACACACAGTTCAGGGTACAGAAACTAATTTCACCTTCTTTTCAAGCTTTGTTCTGTGTTTATCAAGAAAATCTTCAACCTATTGTGTGTTGGCTGTTACTTACTAAAAGAACTTGCCATCTCAGTTTGCAGAGTTGCCTCTTTTATATTTGGCAGCCGTACGTTCATTACATTACAGTTCAGTTTTACTATAAGTGATTGCAAAGTGCAATGTACAGTATTTTAGGATATTATTCAAAGTGTTTCGCTGACTGTACCGTTTCACACTAAATAACAGAAATGGGTTCATGCATCATATATTTATTTATTCAAATGTGGAGAGTTGATGGGATCACTGAAAATCTTATTTGCCACAAGGCGGGCTTGACCTGTGACAACCTATTAGTTGTAGTGTTATGACATCAATTCCATGTCAATTGTTGTGTATTAAGCTTTATTACATGATTCACTTACACACTTATCAAGTGAAGTTTGTGTAGCCAACTCGTCATTAGAAGGAGTCACCTTGCGGAGTGGCGGATCTGGGCAGCATGATTCTGACTGTTGTACTAGTGGGTGCTGCACTTGTAGTAGATTCAGGAATAGGTTGCAGTTTTAAACCCCTCTAGTACCAAGGAACCGTCAATCAACGTACCGCTGTCTTTTTGCCTACAACAACACCCTGTCTATATGCCAGAGAGCCGGAGACCGCATAAACATCCAGCGAGTGAGTAATACTAGCCATTTGGGGATGCCCATCCAGCTTGCAATAAGACTCTCTCCCTCACTCTCCCTCCTAAGGAGGCATGAACACTTACAAAGATTTTCTGGGCATATATGTGTTTAAATTTATGTGTTTTTATTTATGTGTTGTTATTAAAGAATTTTGGCACCTCATATACATTTCTAATGGTTTCCTAAGCATAATAAGATATTTCTCTTGGATTTAAGCGCAGTAAAAAAACTATTGCAGTTTCAGAAACTGGACAGGAGGATAAAAGTCATAAACTGCTGGGGTCACTGATCCACATTGATCGGAATGCCATAACTTGTAATATAATAATATGACACCACAGTCTGCACAGTCTGCATATAGTTCATCTGTATAATAAAGGGGGGAATAATGGATATTGGTCCCTTCCCATCCTAAAAATATCAACCTGAAGACACCCCAAAATTGGACCATCACATTAGATGGTTCACCTCTGATGGTTACTCCCTGTATCCCTGGTGCATTGGGTACTGGGGTAATAGTGAAAGGGGGTTAGTGTCAGCCTTGGGGTGACAAAAAACACTGATGGCCCGTGCTAAGCCTAAGTGATAGTACTGGAAAGGCGCCTGTCAGATACCACCAGTATAACACTGTAATAAAATAGAAAAATCACAAGAATAAACCAATAGATAAAGGATGGATTAAAATGTAGACAGAAATTTTGTTTTTGTTGTAAGTGGGGGCCCAATCTGACCTATTGCACCTGGGCCCATGAGCCATTAGTTACACCCCTGACTGCAACTGTGCTTGCACTCGTATGACATTTCCAGCATGGATCTCGAAACTCAGTGCAACTTGTGTAATTCTAAGGGGGAGATATGATAATTGTACAGTAAGGGTTTAATGAAGCCCTAATGTACGGTCCTCAATCCCTACCCCATAATCCATAACACCACGCTCATACAAAACTTAGAATCCCATTGCGATTGCCTAACTCTGCTGCTTTTACGTGGCTGAACTCCACTTGTCTAGTAAGTCTGCATCGGGCTCATAGGCTCATGGTGCTAATTTAATGAACGTGAATTTGGTCAATGTACTTGAAATCTTTATAAATCACTGTCCACTGCCACCAATTATCGTATTGCTGCTAGATTTCATGAGTACTAGACAGGGGTCTAATTATTANAAAACATTTTTAGGCATTATTATTTTGATGTAAATGTTAAGAATCACTGGTAGTTATATCTGAAAAGGAATTGATGCTTCTCTGTTCTGTAACTGAGTAACCATGCGCTATTACTGGAGAGACAAAAACTTTAAAAACAAGATGTATAGCCCCCTTCTCTATACTTTATTTTCAGCAGCTAGTGCTTAGGAGTCTTTGTAGAACCGTGACTTTAATTGGTCATTTGTGTAATATTGTGACTAGAACCATAAGCACGTAATGTTTATAGAGATCAGAACTGCAATGTCGCAGTGAATATTTGTAAATTCTTTGATTTTCAGCAGGTTATCAGGGATTTGGTTCTTCTGCCATTTTTAGTAACTGCACTGCAGTATATTCCCACTAACCAAGTAATTAAACATGGAGAAAAGGCTCTAAATGTTACATCCTTTTGTAATTCCTTCTATATGTTTATTCAATGCATGTGCTATTATATTCAGATTTTGGCCTATCCCCATATCATAGGCAAAGTGGCCCAGAAACCCCCCTTAATGTTGCTGTATTAAGTATTTGGAGCTGGCACACTGTATAAAGTAAAGAGGTCTGAGATGGCATTCTACAATGTTTGTAGCATATCCAGACCCCTACTTCAGACCCCTACATCATGGGGCTGGAAATGGTACACTATATAAAGCAGGGCTCGAAGTGTGTCCGGTATATGCCAGTATGGCATACCGGCACTTCTCCCGCTAAGCCACGCCCCCTGTTCTAAGCTCCGCACCCTCAGCACTGGAGGGGGGAACTTTAGTTTAAAAAATCGTGGTTACAGAGGGGGAGCTTATGTAAGGGGCGGGGCTTAGCGCCATACCGTCACCTTACAATCCCCACTTCAAGCCCTGATATAAAGTGCATATTAAGTATAAAGGGGGTAAAGGTATATCACATATTGTAATATATGTGGAGTGTATTAATGGTTTGGAGTTTACACTATAAAAAACTGTATGAATACTATATACCCAAATATACACCTGATACCTAATATACCCAATATATACTTTATATAGTGCATCATCTCCACAACACCATACATTAATTCTTATAAGAAATCTTCTTAAAACAAATAAAACTGTAACTTAATAGCAGTCGAAGGTCACCCCAATCCGGCTATCATGCATGTATTGCAAGATGGTACAGAAACAATTGGATATAATAGGGCCCTTAGCCAAAATGTCAAATGTCTAATACACATAAAAACAGAGCTTTTCAACATGGATGGAATTTTTACAGGTCTGCTATATACACCAACGCGTTTCGACTATCTCATAGTCTTTTGGACTTGGAAGGTGAGTAACGGGTACATAATTGAGGTTTCTCTTATACTCCTCCCTTAAAGTCCATTAATACATACATAATATAAAGCTGACATAATAAACATATGGCACTTTGCCTTGTATCAAGCATCTATTTTGTGTAATCTTTTTTCTTAAAATAAAGTGTACTAGTGTCAGTGATCGCCTATAGCAAAGTGATGTCTATTATAAATAATAAATAATATGAAATATATTTTTTAAATGTGTGCTTTATATGAAAAAGTGAATAAAGTGGATAAATATTTTTTGACTTTGTGTTTGATTCCATTTGTGCATCTCCCACACAGGTCCGGTTCTACATGAGTAAAACAAAGAAGAGGTAATTACAGTAAATTACACGGATGGCGCTACTTTAACAATGACTTACACATGTTAAGTTTTCTTTTGATTTTACCACTTGTACCTGTCATATATACATTTATTTAGTTAGTTAGCTATGGATGTATGCAAGTATGTATGTATGTATGTAAATAAACATTCATGATATATTTCTGTATTAATTAATTGAAAAAAATATGTTATGGAAATACAACATTTTATTTGGGTATAGACAGTAACTCAGCCTATGGGCCAGATTGAGTTGTGGGCAAAGACTGGAAAAAGTGTGAAGCATGTTTCCTCTCTATTACAGTAAAAAAAACTACGACTCTATTAGCAGTGACAAAAAAATCTGAATTTGTATTTCCTATGGAAGATATGTAGAACACAGAGCTTGAATCAGGCCGTATGTGTACTGCATCATACACTTTTGTGATTTTTGTTTTGGAATTCAATGTTTAAAGGCAATGCTCCTTTGTACCTTGATCATACCCCCCAAAATGTCCCGATTTCAGCGGGACAGGGCCGGTTTTGGGGGACTGATCCGCTGTTCCTCCCTCCTACCAGTTTGTCCCGCTAAGGGGAAAAACTGGTAGGTATGTGTTTTTTTTATTATTTTTGCAAGCAGTCGCGAACAAAAAAGGGTTTGAGCAGGCCGGGGGCGGAGCTGGGTGGGTCCGGGGGAGGAGCTGAGCGGGGTTGTGTGTCCCGTTTTTACCCGCGGAATAGTTAGAAGGTATGCCTTGATGAGAATAACAAAATGATGAGTTGCAATGGTTTTAAGGTATATTTGTTTTATTTACATTTTAATAAGCATATTTTACTGAACAATACTTCATATTTGTATATATATGTAGAACAAGGAGATGTGATTGACGTCTCTTTCCAGGCCTGGTAATGCAGTGTCAGACGCTTTGCAGGGTGCAGCAGAAGAGACAGAATACAATGACTCTCCACTCAGCACATTGCTTACAAAAACATTTTCATTTCAATTTCCATTCTGCACTCATTCATGTGTGATGCTCCGAGTGGGGATTTCATTAAATGCATTAATAGATTTTATGGAACTTGTCAGGTCCGGAAGATGTTATGAAACACAAATGCATTTTCTTTGTGCCAAGAATTTCAATGACAGCTTTGGGAGGGGGAAATTTATGAAGAAAATGCAAAAAATAGAAAACATTGGAGTCAAGGTTACTGGAAGTGCTCAAAAAGAATTACTGAGAAGTAACATACAGCAAAGGGCAGACTCACCTACAAAAGGAATCTTCTTTCTAATATCTCCAGCGTGCAGTGTGTGCTTTGTCTGAGCCAGGTTCCATCCCACTGCTGTTACCCCTTACAAGCAGCCGGAAAAAGGCACCTGTCATACAAATCCAATGTAGTGTCTTTATAATGCAAAAGTCTTACTTATTATATCAGAACTCGCACATTAAAATGAGGACACCAGAAATCACTATAAATTCATACATGTTTCTATAAGGTGTACAATTTTAACATTGCTATTTCATTATAACATTAACGGCTCTATGAAATGTATTTTTTATGCGATAATGCTCATTTTTCAAACCATGGATCTCCACAGAAAACTGCGTATAAACCGTGCATGACAACCATGATCCACTCTTCTCAATGTGGGCCAGTAACAGGGCCGGCGACAGGGAGGGACCTTCAGGGAGCCCTGTTACTAGTGTTATCACTATTGAGGGGGGCACCAAAAAATCTGTGTGTACCGGGGCCCCAAGATTTCTGTTGCCAGCCCTGGCTGGTATCTATATGAAGGTGCCATTAATGCTAGAATCCCAGCGATGATCTCCCCATAAACTTCCCTTTTCCTCTTTTTAGTAGCTGTTATTAGGGGAAGGAAAAGGGGGTATATAAAAGGAGATCACTAACATACCATACCAAAATGCAAAAAAACAAACACCATGAACCAGGAACATCATAGAGCAGTCCATTGTGAAAAAAAAAGAAGCAGTAAAAGGTTACACTTACCGGACTTGAATGTTGATGCTGTCACTGATGAGCATGTCCCGCCACATACCCAGTGATTTTCTTTCTGGGGCCCTGTAGTGATCCACTGCCCATTTGATTTCACAGACCATCGTAAGACCTCACAGGACAGGTAAATTATAATAAATCACAGCGAGGAGCTACGAGCCAGGCTACCATTACTCATTTTAAGTAAGTAGAGTCTGATATGGATTGCTCTAAAGTAATCTGTATGAACTGAAATGAGAAAATAAGGCCTTTAAACAACATAACTGAGATTTTAAAACAAGATTTCACTTTAGTTTAACAAAACTTTTCATTTTTTTAAATGACACGTAAAGGTTTATCATTCGTCTTTATGGATCTAATGGCACCAATGCCAATTCTGTATTCTTGGGTAAAAATAAACCTCCCCCAATTCCGAACAACTGACCCTAAGCTCAAAAAGGGCAGACAGAGAGGTGTGTGTGTGTGTGCTCCAAGTCAAGAAAGAGTCCATAGCTTGGTTACATGATTATACCAGATATCTCTCAGAGTATGCTGCCCCCTAGTGCTTCATTTAGTATAGTGCATCACTGTCTTTGTCAAACATTTATTATACCATATGTTTGAAATTATAGTTTTAAAGTTAAAGTTAACATTTTTCTCCAAAGCATTACAATGCAACACTGAAATGAATGCGTTATGTTCAATAAAAATAAAATATATGAATGTTTTCTAGGTGTTGTCTTTCATAAGACTGCCGCATCATTGTACATTCTTACCCGATATTAATGTTAGCTTATGCATCAAGATTTTTTTTACTTGTGGACCGGACCCAGCTGGTGTACGGCTGCGGGGACCTTCTCTCTCCCATGCAAAAATGCAGGGGATAGCAGCACTTATTCACGAGTTCTCCTTACCTAGCAAATTACTTTAAAACTCCCACCTTTTTAATTTAGGTGGCCCAGTGAATGGATCCCATAGTGCATGGAACATTGACTTAATAAGCACGTGGGGATGTCTACTAACATAAGGAATCCTGGATCCAGTCCTGTTCCTATCATACAAATGTAATTATCACAGTCTTTACTTAACCCCTTTAAGACGCAGCCTATTTGGTCCCTAATGACCAAGCCCTATTTTACACNTTTGACATGTTACACTTTATGTGGTAATAACTTTTTAATGCTTTAACGTATCCAACTGATTCTGAGATTGTTTTTTCGTGACATATTGTACTTTAAGTTAGTGGTAAATTTTGCTTGATACGGTC
>JABWIB010000773.1:64272-84186 GCA_016617825.1 Platyplectrum ornatum | reverse complement strand
AGTGACACCTGGGGAAAACCATGGTCATCTACAGGGAGTTAGATCCAGCACAAGTGTAATAACAGTGTAACAGTAACGCTGGTCAGTATCTGTGTGCAACATGCAACAATAAAGTATTCTCCCTCCATGCACACACTGACATTCATTTTACCCCCCCCCCCCTGCAATTCATCATGGTTTTACCCTNTTGTAACTTTCTTCTCTTAGGACTGGATCCATACTTACATACTATTGCACATAAGAGTGTAAAGTTATGAGTGGGTAAATCCATGTTGAATTGCAGGGGTGGTGAATCTCATTTGTTGCAAACTGTATTAGACAATGCAATTCAACATGGTTTTGTCCATTTGTAACTTTACGCTCATAGGTTTAATAGAAGTCTGGATCCAGACCTTCATGTGCAGTTACCATAATAGAACCCTTATGTAACATTTCCATATAGCATGGGAGGTCGTGGTAAATCTGGAGCGTGTGTAAGAGCTGAAAGATATTTTTACTGTACTAGTTATATATCTCTCACCTAGCATATTGTACATACACAATGTACGCTCCTTGCTTCTACGAAGAGCAGAAAACAAACACATTTTGTCTGGATTTGTTCCCCTATGTGTAAATCTTGGAGCACAGGATTTGTGGAAACGTATAAACCGTTTTACACTGTTCTATGCTCTTTTACAAGAGAAGACTGCTCAGTATGAATTTCTGTCAGCGGTGAGTGCCAAAAGTTCCAAAAATGTCTATGTTAAGAATGAATTTTCAATTGATCTGTTAACTCTTTATATTTCCCTAAATGTTATTTTTGTAAATTTTTGTAGTAGGTAATACACGTATATCATTTATTTTTGTAAACTACGATGAAATAAAATTTTTCATAAACACTAAGGCCTATATTTACTAAGCAGGAACATTGCAGAGAGATTGAATAGTGGGGATGTTGCCCATAGCAACCAATCAGATTTGAGCTNACATTCTCCAGTATGTAAAATGCGCTTGAATCTGAAGCTTGAATCTTATGGGCAACATCTCCACTATTCAATCTCCCTGCTTAGTAAATATAGGCCTAAGAATGAATAAATACATACCGGTTTCTCTCCATCAGTTTCTCTCACTATGTTGTGAACAATAAATTTCTGGTGATTATGAATTATACAAGTCTGGCAGAGTGACTCCACCATGTGAATTTATATATATATATATATATATATATATATATATATATATATATATATATATATTACAGAAGACTATATGTAGATAAATACTTAGTCTTTGGTATAATTCAAAAGTGATTTACATTTATTTACCTCCTCTCTCCTTCTCCAAACCTCTGTAGTACACTCTAGCTGTCTCTGCTAGATATGATGCATATGCTATCCAATGCTGTATTGGCCTCCGAAGAATTGGAGTAGCCGTGGCAAATACAAGATTTTAAAAAGGGGGTTTCCAAGACTTTTAATACATTTAAAAGAAGGGGTGTGACATGCTACACTATATAAAATACATGTTAGGTATTATGGGTCTGAAAATGGCATTGTCAGTAAAAAACAATTAGTGCCCTGATGACCTACTGGGCCAAACTTCTGCTGGGCGCACTGATAGCACCGTCTATAGACAACAGTCTAAAACATCCAGAGCACCATTGCTGTGACATAATACTGTTTGAAAGCTTTACGAAAGGAAAGAATGCAGCTTATTTTCTGTTTTATATTACATGTAATTTCATTTGAATCTAATTCAATGAATTATTATTATTATTATTATTATAATTATAATTTCTTTGCTACTTGATTAGTTAATTGACATTGTCAATGAAGCACTGTAAAACATGTTTACTTCTATCAGACTAGGAAGATAGATTGTTTCATTCCAGGTATGTTAAGCATTAGATCAGTCTACACAACCTCACAACATCTATTAACAGAGAATATAATGATCCCTTCTCCAGCAGAGTTTAGAGTGTGATGTTTCGTTGATTTATTTGCTGCTAAGCAATGGTTATTGTAGCGGTTATGAGATTAGGAAATAGAGCTCATGAGAAACACACATGCAGAGCACCACTGTGACTGGGGATGAGTCACATCATGTCATCATATTGGAAAGGTCACCCATTTCCATCCAGATGTTCTAGGAGACAATTGCAAATGGATCTAGTCTGTGTTATGCTGGGTCATTATAATGCTTTAATAAATGTATCTGTTATTGATGGTATTGTTCATTTCTTTCTTTTTCTTTTGCCTGGATAAATTAAATATAATGCACAATTACTCTGATCATAACTGATTCAAAAATTGCATTGGATTGGAACAAATGATGCGCAGAATAAAATTGCATTTGGCAAGTGTACATGGAACAGACTTCCAGATCGGGATCCTTTAGGATCCTCATTCCATTGGACATTAGAAGCTCTATAGTTACTCACTCATAGATCAGGGGTTATATTTAATAAGCGGTGAGATTGCAGTGAGATTGTAAAGTGGAGATGTTGCCCATAGCAACCAATCAGATTCAAGCTCTCAGTTTCATTTTATACTCTGGAGAATGTGAATTCAAATCTGATTGGTTGCTATGGGCAACATCCCCAGTTTTCAATCTCACTACAATCTCACCGCTTAGTAAATATACCCCCAAATGATAATCAGAGTCCACAGTCCAATATATTTGTGATCCCTGTTCTTTAGATTCATAATCTTTTTCGTTTAATATTCAGGTGTCTCTGATAGATTTGGTGCAAATGCTATTCAATGCTGTATTGCCTCTTGTTTCTATACAGTGTCCCTTATTTCGATACACATAAGATTACACGGCCCCATTGATTAAATGAGGATGAGAGGGTGCCTGTCAATCTTAGTGCTCTGTATCTAACATGTACCACCAACCAACACGTTTCGACGGTAGCTTGGAATAGGCATTAGCCACTCCTACTATCATTCAAGTAGAAAGGTGTAGAGGAAGACGGAAGAGGAAGACAGCAAAGGTAAGGTAAGATTAATAAAAGAAAAGGAATATACAAGGGACATTAGTGGAAGCTGGACATATATATATATATCTTGTTTAAAACATATGTAGAATTATTTGTTTGTTAATGTGCAGCATGTAATACAATATATAGTAACTCCAAGGTTTTGACTGAAGTGGTTAATGGTCATCCTGTATCTGTATGTCATGTTTGAGCGTTTGTATTTTCTTTTGCCCATATAAGTCATACACAATTTCCAGAATAAATCTTAAAGAAAACAAGTTAGCCTCCATCTCAGATGTCCACAATAGCGCAGTATGATAGTAATTAAAGTAGCCAAGCTACAAACTGTGTAAAATAATTGGACAGAATTTGCCATTGGTATGCTGCCAAATACATCTTATTCTCCATTAATAACAAGACTGCAGAGATGCAATTCTTCATTTCAAGAAAAATATTTAAACATCTGCGGGTGCCCATAAAAGAATACAATGGCACTTATAGAAAACTCGTGAATGTGTTGTTTTGAATGGTAAAAAAACGATTTCCTTATGTTGCCAAGCAAACTATTTTTCTTATTATATGTAAGTTGCCACATGCATTGTATCTATGTCCATTTATATACAGTGTATAACATCCAGGTTCTGAACGACATCTGGGCCTAAGGGGGGAATTCAGTAACTGACGAATCTTCGTTGAAAGTTTGTTTCGTCAGCGTTCGTCAGTGATGAAAATTCGTCAATGACTGGTGATGTATAGTATTCAGTAAGTGACGAATTGTANTGACGAATTGTAATGGCTGACGAATGNTGACGAAATTGCATTGACGAAAAACTGGAATTCGTCAGGTGATATTGCACTAAACTGACGGATACACTGACGAATTTGAGAAAATTCGTCATGACGAAGTTTCGTTGGAAAGAATATTCGTCAGTTAGTGAATTCCATTTTTGAATCCTTTCTATGGNAAAATTCGTCACGGCGAACGTTCATTGACGATATGTAAACGTCAAACTAAATGACGAAAAAATACACATTCGTCACTTAGTGAATACACATTTGACGATTTTCGACGAATTTTCGTCAGCCACTGACGAAACGAACTTTCAACGAAGATTCGTCAGTTTACTGAATTCCCCCCTAAATGTACTAAATCGGGGGGCCGGAAAAGTGGAAATGTTGCCCAGAGCAACCAATCAAATTCAAGCCTAAATATAAGCTATCAGTTTCATTTCACATACTGGAGAATATGAGCTTAAATCTGATTGGTTGAAACATCTCCGCTTTTCCATTCCTGCAGTTTAGTAAATTTAGAACCTGAAGTTGTTGCATTATTATTTATTTTAAATTGCAGAATTCCTATGTTCTTCTCTTTGCACCAAAAAGTAAATGCACATATAAAACTTATGGCTGCAATCTCCATTCTGCATTATATAGAAAGTTATTGGGTTTCATCTGATATGTTTAGTAAATTTAGGAGTAGGACGTCTAATTGCAGTTTAGAGGAAAAAAGTTGCAGGAAGTTAAGTATTTCGTGATTTACAAGTTTATAAAACTTCCACAAACACCACTAGTGGCCACCCTTGTTCTTCTATTGGGTCCTTTGTACCCTTATACAGATATCTCTAGTCATTAGCTGTCCAGGTACCAGGTTTACCTCTTGCTAATACTGGATCTGCTTGACAGGCTTATGGGAAAAGAATGCAATAGTCAATTATGACTAAATCTTAAAAAAAATAGCAAAAGACTTAAAAAATTAGCATATTTAATTAATAACCTATATATCAGTACAATGCAAAGTACAAATAACCTGCACTTCTTACTAATCCTGTATGTGGCTTGTGGTGAAGTAGAGGATCTCCAGAAAATTAAAGGAAATATATATCCACAATAATAGGGGATTTGGGCTAAAATCCTTGTAGTAAATGGCCAGCTTTGGTGCAGGCGCGTAACTACAGGTGGGCACAAGAGGTACGACTATTTAACTCAGTGAAGAATGTGAGTTTGACTCTGATTGGTTTCCATGGGCAACATCCCCACGTTTCAATCTCCCTGCAATCTCCCTGCTCAGTGAATCCAGACCCTGGAGTGTACATTCAGATGTTACAGGACAGTCTGGAGTGTTGAAAGCAATTTAAAGCCGTCACCCTCTGACCCCACTGATGAAATAGGTATGTTGGGTGATAACATTTCCTAGCTGAACTTTTATTTTAGTGTGACAATAAGACTAGAGTAGTATGCTATAAGTAAACCATGTGGTTCTGTTACAATATTTTATTTATACATGTATAAGATTAAGAGATAATACTCTGAATGCATCTTATTTACCTACAAACCTTCATTTGCCAAGTGTGATAATTTTATGTATTTTATGAAAACATTTTATTGCCATTGTAGGTTATTAGTATAATATTAAAATAATAACAACTTTACAGTAACAACCAGAGCTATTGTAAACATACAAATGTAGTGTTCTCTATAATATATATATATATATATATATATATATATATATATATATATATATATATTATCATTAAAGACTTTCCAATGGTTTACAATCATTTTTTATTACTAGTCTCTACTATGTTAAAAACATTTTTGGAAAAGTGTTAGAGCAGTGTTTAATATGGAGTGGCGGCTCTTGCAAAACAAATCATTCATCTATACCAGGGCTGGAAGTGGGGGGTATACGGGGGTATGCCATACCGGCACTTCTCCCACTGATGTAATGGAAAAATTAAAAATCTTCATTGACTTCCATTATATTCAGTGTTTCCATACCCCCACTTCTAAATGTCCATACCCACACTTCGAAATTTCCACTTCAACCACTGATCTATACTATAACAAGTCAAGTCATGTTCTCTTATTATAGAATGCATTTTATTACTGCAGCACCAAAATACCATAAAGTGAGAAGCTATTTGTTGAAATGTGCAGAAGTCTGCAGACAGCAGCAGTGCTTCTATATAGTCAGTTTCAGGATGTACTTGTGTGTTCAAGAAATCTTAGAACTTGCTTTCTTTACATATTAGAATGCTCTTCTATTCCCCATTAAATAAAAACACCTAAAGATAATACATTGTATAGGAAGAACATCCAATTCTGTCTAGGATGAAAATGACATTAGAGTACAACAGACTAATAACAAATACATAATAATTTTAAAGCCCAAATAAGAAAAAAAATGTTTTGGATAAAATTAACGTCACATATGGGGTCTGAAAGTGAGTTTAGCAGAAACGGTAAAACAGGTGCAAATGTAGACCTGGGGAAAACCAAACATTACACTGTAGGGGTAGACATTGATAAACTGTTTAAAGTTGAAATTTCCTAGCTCAACTCTAATTTTTTTTATATATATATAAATATATATATATATATATATATATAGATATAGATAAAGCTATTCAGTTGAATTTGTATCCCTCACATTGCAATATGGATTTGATTAGCTGTACACTTACACCTGAAAAAGGTGTAGGTGCAACTCTGGATCAGCCCCATAATATGATTAAAGTCAAAAACCGATATTAAGTCATTATTATTCCAACATTAAGGAGTCAATAAGACATATTTGGTAAATGGTAAAAGCAATACATTCTGAAGATATTTAGGTGAGGTTCCACTTTGACTGGAGGAAAGTGTTTGGTTATAAGCAGCATAAAGACAATACCTGAAACCCATATTGTTAAATATGAAATGTACATTGTAACTCCCTTAGCATGGTAATTAATCTGAATGTGTTTTTTCAGAATCAGTGAGTGCCAAAACATAATAAAGGTTACAGATGCTGCTTTAGTCATTATATACAGTACATCAGTGCAATATAGTCTTTTACTTTAGCAACTTATGAAAATATACTTCTATTTATCAGTTTCTAAGACATATACATCTAACATTCAAGGTAACAATGTCTGTTCCATTACCGTCTCAGTAGCACTAAATACACCATTCCATATATGCAATTCTATAGAAGTTGGTTCATCTAAGCAAAGAATCTGAGAGACGTCTAGTGAGTCCTGGAACTACAAGTCCCATTGCGATATGTGCTGCCTGTTGTCAGCATACCATTCTGCAGATCCTCCGCACTATAAGCCCTGCTTTTCAAGGCAGTGGCGTAATAATCCACCGGCTCTTCTGTGGCATTTTCCATCCAACTAAGACATAAGACCTTTTGAAAAGAGCGTCTGAAATTGTCTGAGAGAACACCATACAGGAAGGGATTAGCACAACTATTGGCATAACCCAGTGCAACCGAGAGCTGACTGATGGTGGTGTCTCCCCTTCTGGCAAAGACACCCACGAGTTGGACCACATAGAAAGGCATCCAACACACCACAAAGACCGTGACTACTACAGTCACCATAAGTGTGAGTTTGCGCTCAGAGCGGCGGCGTTGCTGCCAGCCAGCTTTGAGCGCGACAACTCTCATTTTTGTGATGATCAGAATATAACAGAGACATATGGCAGCCATTGGTAGGAGAAATCCCATCAGAAATGTGTATAGAACAAAGACCACGACCCAGCGTTGTGAGGGCTCCGGCATGTGTACATTGCAGGCGACTGTCCCATCACTGTTAGGTGCAGTGCTGGAGAAAATGACAATGGGCAAAATGATAAGCAATGAGAAGAGCCAAACTCCAAGGTTTACCATTTTTGCCACACTCGGCCGCCTGTAGCGGGCGGCACTAATGGGGTGCACAACAGCTACATATCGGTCCAAACTGAGGACAGCCAAGCAATAGACGCTGGTGAACATGTTCATGGCATCCAAGCTCAGCACCAGCCTACAAAGAAGTGAGCCGAATGGCCAATGGCGCAGAAGAGTCGATGTCACCAGAAAGGGGACGCTGAGCATTAACAGTTCATCAGCGATAGCCAGGTTCAAAATATAGATGTTAGTGGCAGTTTTCATCTTGGCATATCGCAAGATGACATAAATCACCATAGAGTTGCCGCACAATCCAATAATGCAAACTAAGGAGTACACAAACGAAATAAAGATGGCAATTCCCGGAGAATCCGTAGAAGTGCTATTCCGAGAGTTGTTGTTCCAAGTTGCTGCATTGTCTGAGAATTCCATTATCACTGCAGATGTGCTGTTTTGCAGCATCTTGTAATTAGACTGCTGGTGCTCTAATAAAACCTAATATAGATTTTTAAAGTTACCCATGCTGCAGGCAAGTAGCATCTTGGCAGGAGTGACGTGTGACATGCTTGCGACTTGTTGATTCAAATGTACAGCAGGGAAGGTTGAAGATCCTCAGAGCAGAGGTGAACAACTTATCATATGTGTTGTCTTTGATGGCTTTGAAGTCACTAATGTGCAGGTCCTTCCAGAGCCGAGATTGCCACTGGGCTGCTGAGTTTCTGGAAGTACAGCCCGTCCTTGCTCTACTTATCAATGCACGGAAATGGAAAAGGCTTTTGAGGTCTGCTGACAGATGCTTAGAATCCCTCGAACCGACAATAGCATGAAATCTCTGGAGCTGCAATTCTCATTCCACTCAGTTGCCGAGGTGCAGAGGCTGAAGGAGGAGCGGTGTCTGAGTGATTCAATGATGTGAAAGCATCAGAAGTGGTTATTACATGGCAACAAAAGCTAAAGAAAATGTAGCTGAGGGGCACAGCTGACTATTCTAACACTGCAGACTGCCACAATGCCGAGGGTGTAAGATTCTGAAGGATGAAACAGGGAGGGAACAGCTCCCTGGGAGGGGGAGCACACAATCTACTACACACTATGTTGAACTGGGGCTGGAATTGTCTTATATCTTTATAGCCCTCTGTTGTGTTTAGCCACTGCCCTGCACAGCACGCTTTGGTCTATCAGGATAAGAAATCAATGCTATATGTTTTTTTCCGCGGTGAGCTAGTCTATTCTATTCTCTGCTGCTCGGCTTCAGGTATCGATTTCTACTTGTAGGAACTTTTGCTACATTGGTCATGAACGCTAAAGATCAGGGAGCTGATCCAGAGCTGCGCATCTGCCTGTTTTATATGCGTAATCGCTGCGTAAACGCGCACTGCGCATGTGTGGACATGGAAAGTCGCAGGGTAAATAGGCGCATGTGTCCGCTTGTGATTGCTTGTGCTTTTGAATGGTCAAACACAGAAAAGGGGCCGTTACGCGTTATGTACATTCTAGGCGTTACAAACTTTTCTCCTGTGCATTAACTTGCTGCGCCGTGTGCTTGCAACTTTACGCTTAGACCACCCCTAGGTATGGCGTAAGCGCAATTTGTAAGCTTTTCTCTTCTGAGAACAGGTTAAAAAGTGCAAACAAGCGAGACAGAGTTTAATGGTGATTTTATCACAAATTCGTTAAATATTAAAATCATTTTTTTCCCGCATATATGTTGTTTGTTTATGTACAATAGAGCACATTATCTCATCTTTAGAAAAGAACACTAATATTTGGGGGGAAAAAAATTAAAAGATTGAAAATACAGTGAGCGGCCGCAGACTACGATCCAGAGGTAATTTTAAATAATTTGATGAACTACGCAGACACTGGATCAGAACTAGATGCAGACTTCCCAAACGTGTGTATTTCCGCATGCTGCATATGTGTATGTGTCTGCAGCAGACTTCCACCATGGACATAAATTCTCAATATTTGACGGGACATAGTGCATGTATACTGTGTGCACATAATAGGAGGGGGTAATATAACTGGTACATTTTAAGTGAGGGCTCCAGGAGATAGGGACTTGCTGGAAGTCCACATCTGCAGTCAGAGCTCTTACCACAGTGATAGCTCAATTCTGGATCTGGTCCATAAGCGTTAAGTCCATAGGTGGATAAACTAAAAAAAAGTCTACTTACCAACTCAGTCTCCCAATCTCCCACATCTTACATTCATTTCATTCGCTGTGTGGTCTAGGATGATGCAAAGTCGACCGTTGCATAATTAGTTGGCTTCAAGCCATTAAAAACAACAAAAACATTTATCATTCACGTCACACTACATCATGGAGAATTGTAAGAGATTTAGGTCATACATTAATTATACAAATGAAATAAAATACATTATTACCACTTAGAGGAGATTCCTGTGGACGCCTGCATGCCTGAATAACGCTTTCCATTGCTGCTGTTGGATCCAGTTCAATATTTCTCAATGCTTTTTTTTTTTTTTTAAGAAATGCAAAAGCTTTTATTCCCTTTCATACACAACCAAATGCGGCAATTTTCTGCATGATTAGTTCAAATATGAACATTGTCTGACAATGAATTTCCTGTGTATTTCTACACATATGGAGCTCATGTACAGAAGCACCACTGACATCAGTCCACTTCAGTAATTGCCCATGTATTGTTGCCAGGGTTGGATTATGGTGTGTGAGAGAGTGTGACAAATGTCTTTGCGTGTGTACATATTTATATATGTGCATATATGTGTGTATGTCTATGTTTATATATATATATATATATATATATATATATATATATATATATTTTTTTTTTTTTTTTTTATAAACAATACCCTGCAGGGTTCATGGAAGGACATCAGTGACTGTCTTGACTGTCTGTTTTGTGAACAATTACATGTTTTTCACGAATCAAGATTGACATAAAAAAATACATAATTTCAATGTACAGAAGATTGCAGATTGTTTACAGTACATAGTAATTATGTTTGTAATCTACTTATAACATGATTAACTGAATATGAGTGAAGATAANAAACACAAGCTCCTGTCTCCATTATGTTAACCACGTGTAGTCTTAGGGACTAGCTGAGCACCTTTATGGATCTAGTGTACTACCCCTTAGGCATAGGTCTACATTATAGGACTTAAGGTAGGACTTCAATCTTAAATCCCCTCTGCATGTGGGAGAGTGCCCTGACCTCCGATAGGCAGTACTTAGGGTCTGATCTTAAATCTAGACCTGGTGCTATGAGTGTCAGCTATATTCTTTTGCTTCGATAAAATGCGTCAACTAATATGAAGATTTTAAAACTCTTATAAATTACACAGTGGTCAAATATTGGATCGTACCTGATTATGGTCCCCCGTCGCTCACTTCTGCCCCTTTCTCTGTCTGATATCTTCTGGAAGAAAGGGAATACAGGAGGCTGATCAAATTCTTTATTCACAATTGGTAAAGGGATCAAGTATCCGTACTGACCTGAGGATGCTATTTGAGAATAGTCTGCATCATGTAGGAAAACAGAAACTTGTCATTAGCAGTAATTATAAGGCACAATCAAGGATTACGCTATTCATCCTTAAGACGGGGTTACATCAAACTCTACTATAACTCTTCCTTAATAGCAATTGATAATGTTAACGTTCTCACTAACTCTTATCACTCAAAGATATAATATTATTAAGAACAATTAGAATCAAAATTAACAGCATGAAGTGCAGCAAGGGATCCCTGGGCATTAGCTTAAACTTAGTCTATCAGAAGTAGGCTGGTGGTGCTAGTCGGGGGGTCCCTGTTCCCGACTGCTCAGCAAAAGTGATCTGATTTGCTGAAAATTTACTGGCCTGTCTCCAAATCCTATATATATCCTGTCATCACATTTGCCTGGTTTTGCCTTGAGAAAGCAGATAGCGAAACGCGTCCTTTCCTACCAATATTAATTATATTTTTCAACTACTCCATGCACTATACTTTTAATATATGGATATCTGTATTTTATTAATGGGTCGCAGCATCTTTAACTGCCAAGCTCACTGTGAAAGCCCCGAGCCTTGAATTTCTAGTAAGAGGAACTATTCATTCATTGCAGAGAGTCATAATCAAGAGAAGAATATGATCTTAAAACCATGCTGACTTGATGACAGTGTGAAGTCACATTATTAATAACAACTTAGACTACAATGACTGTTGCTATTTGATAATCTGCATGCAATATAGAGCAACACTTAATGAATAAGCGAGACAGCCATTAAAAATCATAAAAAACAGCAAATTCATCATAATAATGTCTCTCTAATGGAGTGCTTTATTTATAACTACATGTATTGTGTTTATATATATAGCACAGTGAGATTGTGCGTTCCACGTTTTTCATCTCTTTTCAACATTTAATAGGGTTTCATTTAAAATGCCAGCAGTATTTTTTCTACTCTGTACTTTCATTTCTCATCACTTAAGTCATCCAATTTGGCTTTTAAAAAATTGTGCTTTTTAATTTGATACTAATAAATTTGGACTTTTAGGACTCGTTATCCATTAGTTAGGGGGACATTCTAAAGGACAACACTCAATAAGATACCTCTTGTCCTTACTCAGTCCTTAAATGACAGCAGTGGTGCACCCAGGGGAGGTCCTAGTAGCCCAGAAACCCCAAACTGAAAAAAAAATGATAATTAATTAATTAATTAAATGAAATTGTCCCTAATGTATGTAAATGTGTATGTGTAGCCTCCCCTATGTATCAATCCCCAATCTCCTTTAAAATGTAAGCCTGCAGGCAGGGCTCCTCTCCCCACCTATTCTGTCTGCCTGTAATCCCCATAGTATAGCAATGCGGACACTTTGTGTAGTTTCATATATTCCAGGACTGGATCGAGACTTATGTACTATTTACTTACACACAACATACTTATCAGTGGGTAAAACCATGATGAATTGCAGGGGGGGAGGTAAAATGAATGTCAGTGTGTGCATGCAGGGAGAATACTTTATTGTTGCATGTTGCACACAGATACTGACCAGCGTTACTGTTACACTGTTATAACATTTGTGCTGGAAACATCCTCTCTCACCTCTAATACTGGGGTATGGAACTTTTCCGTACCTCAAGTTAGATAGGAGGAGTTTAAATACTGCCCCACACCCTGCTCAATGCACAGTGTGGAAAAGCAGCCAAAATGTTTCATTCTGGATCAAACCCAATCACAGTAAAACTTTTCATAAATAGTTTTAGGCCAAACGCAAGCTCTTGTTTTATTTTATAATAGACATGTAAAACTAATGCTGCATCAATGTGACTGGAAATCAATGGCCTTATCACCCAATAATAGTCCATGCTGTTACCGACACAACTGAGTCTCCACTGACTTATTTCCTACTGCTTTTTGTCCGGCTGCTCAGATTTGCACGTTACTAATCTGTCTCCTTTGATGATTTCCTCTTGCGGGGGCAGCAAAAGAGCTGAGCAAACACAGAGCCCAGTACATCTTATCAGGTTAGTTCAGATCAGCATTGTGCATCCAGGCTAATGACTTCCTCTTCTCATCACTGGCCATTTCTGCTCTCCACACACAACACCTGGAGAGAATATGCTACGTCTGCCCTTACCTAAGATATACAGGCCCTTTATTTCTTTTATCAGCCCCCTTCATCAATTTAGCTTTATTGTGTTCCACGCATATAATTTCCTATTAAAGCAAATCACCTTCTTTCCAATGACATCATGAATGAGACATAGAACAGGATACGTTTCAAGATGGGCAAAATGAGATTTGAGGTGACTGTGATCGGATCCACAGGTATTAGGTGTAGAGTCGCCACTTACTGGGCTGCACTATCAGTGTATTTACACATTGGGACTAATCTGGAGTTGCACTTTTTTAAGGGCAAAAGTGTAGAACTGAACAAACCCATGTTACAGTGTGAGATGTGAATTTGAATTTTGTTGCATGCAGAGAATACAGTTTGCTTAAACTTCATTGCTTTATGTATAATTTGTAATTAGAATTGAGCTACAAAACGTGACCTGTCAACTGTGATTCTGCTTTCACAATTTAACCTTGTCTCTCCTGCAATTTAATGATCGTTTTTGCCCATTCATGAATAACACGAATGACTCATTCAAGCTTTGCCACATGGACGCGCTGGATTGAAGACCACGGTCAATCATAGCAGTATTGGTGCGTATGAATGGTAAGTATAAATGTGTGTTTACATTCCTTAACAATTTTTTAACTATAAATGCTATTACTGGGTTTTAGCATAGTAAGGGGAAGGCAGATTCATTTAAATTGAACGAGTCAAAGCCAAGTCATGCTGGCACATGTGGTACACATGCACATGCTGGCATTTGTTCTAAAAGCGAATACTTAAAGGCATGGCGATTGTTTTGTCTTTTTTTTTATAAAAACAAAGGTGGGCGACATAATCGCCTCTCTCACCCAACTCTGTTGTGACTGATGGTTTTAAACAAGCTTGCATTTGATTTGAGGGTGAGTTTAAAAATCGCTGGTTAGTAAATTCCTAAAGGTATATGTCAGCCATTGTGGAAATCACCAGGATTTGGCAGCGAGATGCTGCACAGAAAATTTAGAAAATATAAAAGTGCTAAAAAATCTGTATGTACATTATTTACAATACATACTGTATATACTGTACGTTCATTATATACAGTATATACAATATTTCATGCTTTTTGAGACTGTCCTGCTGTCCTGGCTGTCAAGCAGTTTGTCCAGATAAGAGGACACACTGCTGGACCATTAACGTATACATTTTCTACCGCAAAATCGCTGGACCGCGGTGTCAAATTGGGCGGGACTTGGTGAGGAAGGGGTGTGGTTTGGGTGGGACTAGGTGTGGTTTGTGTGGGGGCGGGACCAGGTGTCCTGATCTCCCACGGTCAACTGTTGGGAGGTATGATATTTACAGGTGTACTAATGTTGTAGATATTTCTAGAGTTTGAATTTCAATGTCAGTGTTCGAGATTTGACTTCTTAAGCTGGGCATACACTATAAGATGTCTCCCCTGCAATTCAACATGGCTTTGTTTCTTTGAAAGTGGATGATGAATAAAATGTATATAAACATAATCTAGAAGTCTGAAGAGTGATGAGTGACTATTGACTACTGACTATGGAAATGAATATATCAAGATATTGCAATTATCTTCCATTATTCTTATACTTGATAAATGTTAATTATTATATTATCATGAATACTAATAAATATTAATGCTAAATTAAGAAGCGTTGAATAGTCTAACTGTATAACAATAGAAAGATGTCCTATTCAATAATGATTACATAATAACCTACCTACTAACCACTTACGTATTTGCACTACAGGCTTTGACAAAACTTCTATGATACGCTAAAATTTTGAACGGTTGCATGGAAAATTGTTATAATATATTGAGTAAAGGTTTTTCCGAAACGTAGGAATGCAGAGGAGCAGAGAGAGACTCTCCCAGGCTTCTCAGTGTGGCAGTGCCTTGCGGAGACTTGATATTGAGTTCCCTGGCTGAGGGAGAGCTGCATGTGAGGGGAGACATCTACAAGTAAAATCAGGTTATTGTGGAGCTGCATCATTCCAGAGCTAAGTAATTGCATCAAATCACTCTTGTGCTGTACCCATTACCCTCCAGAGAGAAGCAAGTATAGTGGACGTTGGGATTTTCATGCACACAGCCTACACAGGACTTAAAGACTTTGTGACATAAGTAACGTGATGTTGTCATTGGTGATCAAGTGTTTCATGGCACCTGATGAGGGTCCCTGCTCATGTCTGCCCCTTTCCTGAATTCACCTTTAAAGTGAGGAAGGTGGGACAGAGATCCCCAAACCAGCGTGGACTTCCAGAGAGAAGAATTGAGTTATTTATTCACGATTATTATTAATAAAGTTAAGGCGCCACATGGTTTCCATCGTACGATTGGGAGAAGCAGTACAATTGATAACAAGACAAGTCCCTTTGGTCCCTTTATTCAGGTATCTTGTATTTCCCTTATTCACTAATTGAATTTGTGCATACCGGATTTCTGGTTTCAGCATCTTTGCATCTTGTTGGCATATCCTCTTTGCTGTCCTGTCTCAGGTTTCTGGGGAATGCCGTCTGGGGCCACAACCTGCCGCTGCCAAACCTGGGAATGTGCTCTCATTACCAGGGTTTCTATCACGTCGTGTTAAACCCNAATCAGTGATTGAGTTTTACCCCCTAATACTAACCCTCCATTCCCTTCACCTCATCCCTAACCTTTCCTTTCTCTGTCTAACCCTAACCATCCCCTCCCCACATCCTAACCCAAAGCCTATCAGCATACTACTCAGATCATAACTTTTAGATACAGGTGACATTTTAAAAAGGGACATTCACAAAGGCAAATGTATCCCTGTAATTGCGCAGTATGTTAACACAGCCGACTTATGCATCTATAATAAATCAGGAAATCTAGTCCTGACTTCATGTCATGCCTTCACAATGCTTTACAATGGATGCAGACTTCCCAAATAATGTTAATAGCTTGTAAATATTCTTGTGGGGCTTTGCATTGTGCAAATGAATATCATGTTCTTGGTCCGGCTATGTATAAAATATATACCCTCCTCTCCCACAGTGCAGGGTTTTTGGTTTGTACACAAGGATGACAGGCACGGGTAAATTGATATATCTTATGACAGGCTGAAGAGCTGAAATGTTTTTATGCATGCCATTTCTATGTGGCTATTACCAATCAAAATCCAAATTTCCCATGGACCAGATGTGATAGCATCCAATGATCTCCGAATTCTTTGCAGAGTTTCTGATGTAGCAGCAATAAAACAGAGACGTGGAAGTAGCGCAGGAGATTCATTCCCCGGCTGCCGTACTGACAGCTGCCTGTAATGCTATATTTATATCTTATTGTATTTATATTCTNAATAATTGCACATGTTTTCTCTCCCTGTTTGATGTTCCTTCAGGCCTAAATATAAAAGGTGATTCTGTCAGCTGGTTGCTAAGGCGGTTTATCTGCGTTGTTAACCAGCTGGCTACGCCATTAACCCTCTCACCGCTGGCGGTGTTTGCACAAGTCGTCGGAGCTTAGATTCGGCAACTCATAAATATCGTGTTGTCATAGCAATCAGACATCAGGAGCTAACATAAAGATTGCTGCTGCGGCCCACTGAGCAAACAAAATATAAATTAAATTTACTGGTTCATTGTGTTATTACCTAATATATGTTTGCTTATTGCTTAGAACGGCCTATATTTTCAGTAGTCGTCGTTCGGTAATCCCACTAGAGTGTTGATGTATTTATATTACTTTTATCTTCTTTTTCATTTATTTTAGAAAAAGAAGCCAGTCACCGGGGTTTCATTTAGTTATTTACATTGACCTAACTCAGTGAATATATATTTACGTAGAAAGATCCATATTTACATATACATACACACGTACCTTACACAACCAAAGCTGCAAGATTGAAGTAATAAGTGCAAGCGCAGGGAAAAATGAACAAATGTGTTACAGAATGCAGAACGTCTATTACTGTATTATTGCTGTACTTGTCGATATTTAAATTGTGACATAGATGGGTAAACAACGGTGAGGGGGTGGAAGTACAGGGTCTATTAACCAAACTTACCCAGGGCTTACTCCAGGGCTTATATGGAACAATAATCTGCGATCTCAGAAATCGATCTGTACCACACACTAGAGCGTTGTTTGACCTGATCCTCGATAATTGTAGGATTGGGACAATAATCACTCTAGTGTGTGGCCAGCTATAAACTTCTGTCCCCAGACGCATATGTAATACCCGAGATATCACTAAGGGTTAATATGGTTTCTAGAATGTGTAATGTCTGGCTCTGAGTTAACTTAGAAACAATTTTTTTCTTATCTTTTGCTATTGGTTTTAATTTTTCACACAGATTTTAAATAATACTAATAAAATTTTGTTTTATATTATCTTTATCCTAGGCTAGATTGATTCCACTGGGAGTGCCCCAGGATAAAAGTGCCACTTTTTCTTTGCTTTTGGTCCTTAACTTAGAAACAATGTATGGTTATTTTCCTGTTTACTGGCTGCTGGCCTTGTGGCAGGTGTTAGGTCATGCGCCCTACAGTCTGGGTATCACGTTCTGAGCATGTCTATCATGTCCTGTACATGTGGAAGAGATGGGTGGTGATAGGTTGGTTCATGTGTGAGGTCACAGTATATAAGTTCAAAGAAGTTGACTGATGGTGTTCTTTTGTTTGTACGCAGGCATCGTGCGCCAGGCCTGGGCTGTCAGGACTGATGGATGGCATTATTGAACCAGCCGCACTAACCCGAGAGGAGAAAGACTCTCTCGGACTGGGCTGAGGCTGTAAACTCTAGTGACGAGTCAGGCTCAGAGTGAAGCTTTGTGGTTCATATTCCCCCTGGGTACGGCTCGGTGACAACAGTGGGGTCCCAGAGACTTTATATGTTGGCCATGTCGACGCAGAGCCACCGGGATGTCTGAACCAGACTTTTGCTGCTGGTTACCCTACTACCAGTGAGGATAAGTCAATAACACCCTCTAAGAAAGGGTGGAGGACTTTTGGCAATATGGACTGTTAGGAGGTAGGGTGCAGTACTGTCATTAAATACAAACAATAAATCTATACTACTATGCAGCATGCCTTCAGTCACCTTGTGTGAAAATAATTTAGAGCATGTCAAAAGCCTTTAAAATAGATATTTATTATGTAACTGAGAAAAGGGATTGATGTTATACATCCAAGTGAGGTTTCAACAATGTGTTCAAAGCAACCTGTTCTAAGTATATCCACACTTCACGTAACCTTTGACCTTTTAGTGCCAAATTACAGTGGTAATGCTATTATATGAAATCAGTCGTGTCATCTGGTTACCTTCACATCAGTATCATGTATTCAAGAAGTCGCTGCTTTACCTCATTATAGCCACAATGAATTTCTCTAAAATGTACGGAAAACTAATTTGTGGTTAGCAATTATCTTCTGGAATTGGAAACAGACTGTTTAACGGGGAAAATGACTCAGACAATTAGTCAGTTTTATGTGCAAATGATGCTTAAATGTTCTTTAGGCTTGATTTCGCCCTGTGAGACAAAAATTGTAACAGTGCATCTCAGGTGAAGTTGTATTGTTACCAGTAGTATTGTATGTTCTGACAGGGGGAGCTGTGAAAATTGGGTTTTCCTACTTGATGTGTATTTACAGCTATATATAATAGGGTAAATCTTATTTATTTACAAAGCCCATGTCTTTCAAAATTGGTAAGACAGAGTGGGGAACCAGAACAGTAGCCCCCCCCATGATGGCGGCCCTGGTGATGACCTATCGTATTTCGTATGAGTGAGGGGGTCTATACAGTAAAAACACAGAGACATGGAATTCTCCAATGCTGTTGTGGTTAGGGCAGTGGAGAGCTGTCACCTGAGAGAAGCTCCATTAGGTAAACCAAGACCTGGCTAACAAACAAAACAGAGGAAACTAGTGTTGAAGAGAAACACTACTTGGATCTCGCCCAGTCATCAACAAGAGACCAAATAGTGACGAAGTAAATAACCCAAAAAGCCACATTTGATCTATATATGTGTGTGTGTGTGTGTCTGTGTGTCCAGGTATATACCCCTGAGAAAGGTGCTGCGGTTGCACACGATGCTGGGGTGGACACCAACTATGATTTAAGTCAAGTCAACTTGAGTCACTCACCGCGGGTCCTGCTATCAGTGAAAATGTCTAATAAATATTTTATTGATATTTTACTGTGGAGTGGGAACTTTTCTATGAATTTCTAAAACAATGTTGATGGTGAATTGTAAATTTAAAAAATTAGTCTGTTGTCTCCTGCACCCTCTACGTAGGGGGATGGTCTCTGCTATATATGCTCTCCTGTTGGATGNCCGACTGGGGCCTCAAGACTCTCATGAACAGAGCTGGGAAAGGGACCTGGGTTCCTGCCCCGAAGATGGGGAACCCTGGGAGGACATCCGCACTAAGGTCTCCAAGTCCTCTATCTGCACCAAAATCAAAGAAAACGCATACAAAATTTACTACCGTTGGTACTACACCCCGGACCGCCTGGCACGCATCTACCCTATGGCCTCTGGACTTGCCCGAGGATCATCCCCTTTTGGGATTCCATCCAATCCCTCATATCATCTCTCCTTTCATGCCCAATCCCGAAGAGTCCCTGGACCTTCCTATTATGCTACCCTATCCCCAATATTGATCTTCCCTCTCGTAAATTGGAGGCACATATTTTGGCCGCTGCCAAGTGCCTTGTAGCTAAGGTTTGGAA
>JABWIB010000772.1:87953-99319 GCA_016617825.1 Platyplectrum ornatum | reverse complement strand
GCTCCAGCACGCTGCTATTATAATATGCCGGCGCTCCTGTGTCACCACTATACTCATTTATACAGTAGCTCCAGCACGCTGCTATTATAATATGCATGAGTATGTATGCATGAGTATGCAGCAGCATAGGTTACAATACTATACTCATTCATTAGGTGGAAATTGTGTCAACCTGGGAAAAACCCGGGTTAACTTTCGGGTAAATTCCAGGGCAAAAATCCCAGGTCTGACCCGGGTTTTTTGTAGAAAAGACGTATTAATCATCATGACTGAAAATCTGAAATGTTTTATGGCATTAGAAAAGTGACGTTTTGATTCTTTACTCTGATATATAAACCAATGTGCAATTAAATATTGTGATTATGCAACATGGTTATGCTCAGGTCCATACTTACACCTAAAAATGGTATAAGTGCAACTCTAAATGTTCATTGGTACTTTCCTAGGCGTCCCAGTTTGTCATTACCTTCATGCATAATGTTGTATGTTTGCTTTGCTTATTGTCCTGTTTTATTCCGAGGACACAGCTGGCATGTCACCCAGGGATTACCTTAACCTATAATTAGTAGACCTTTCTCATTAGTAGCTGCATGTGGTATCTAAACACCATATACAAGCATGCATCACCTTTTCAATGGCCAATGTATCATGCTCATTCACAGCAGCAGTTAACGGGCATTTAGCCATAGTTTGCCTGAGCAGCCATACACCCCAAAGTGAAATGACACTACCTGTAAATCTTTTATGTCATCCAGTAACATAGGTGTCAGAACAGGGGGAGTGATTGGAAGAAGCGCACCCCCCCCCTCCTCCCTCAAATGTCAAGGGGCGCTCTTCCCGCTCCCCCTTCGAAGCTCAGAGGCTCCTCTGTAAGATTGGGTAAGCTCTTTAGCCGATTTTACATAGTAGCTTGAGTGTCAATGGGCTTCAACCCCTTCAATCCAGTGGGGATTGGAGTGGGAAGAGGCGAATACCGCCAACAGGGGGGTGGGTGCCCAACTATGTCCTTTTTTATAGGTTGCGTTGATTGGTAGATAGTAAAAATATCAAACTGGATCTACAGTGCATATTTAATAAAGAGTACAAAAAGAGATGTTGCTAGTAGCAACCAGTCAACCAATTAGATTCAAACTAATATCTAAAACTTCTATACACAATGATAGCAAAAATCTGACCAGTTGCTATTGGAAACATCCGCACTTACCCTCTTAAACAGAACGGGGGAGGGGTTGGTTTGAGTGGGGCTTTATGAAGCCCCAGCTGAGATATCTATATTTCCCATATGACAGCCAGTTCTGTGAAGGGTTCTGCGGGATGAAATACTCTATTGTTCCTCGGGACTTGGATCCTTGTTCCCTGTAAACGCTGCAACTATTTATAAGCAGCTGTTCGGAGGACTCTTGGAAAGCTGGCTTCATGAAGCAATCCCATAAAAATGGTCAAGCTACACCCCTTGTGTTAGTACTGGAAGCCAGGATAAACATAGCTGAACATTTGTAGGGTAGAGCGCACATAATATTGTGGTTATTTGGGAAAACATTTATATAGATAAGTGAACATGATAATAGCAAGTTTATGGAACCTCATCTACTGTCCATGTATGGTCCCCGCATGCTCTGGGCATAGCAATATTTATACAAAAGAACACAATCATGTTTTCTTATTATAATGCACTGTCTGAAACGCAGAGCATGCTGCTACATGGGTAAGGGTCTGCTTATGCAGATCGTTCAGCTGCTTAGGCCATTTTCTATAGATGAATGGCAGCTATCTGAGGTATGGCTCACCCTGGTGACCAGAAAATCTGGATCTGGGTTAACAAGGGGTTTAATCCAGAGTTGTCGGTATTTAGTTTCTCCCTCCAAGGAGTAACCAGGAGTTGTCTGCATGTGGGTGGGGCAGTAATTTATGCAAACCATGTCTGAAGCCCCGCCCCCTGGATAGCAAACCCCTTACTTCTGCTATGAATGGGCGAGCATGACATCATTCAGCTCCTCCTATTCATAGTGTTGATTGGGGCTGAGTCAGCCATTACATTAAATCACTGCCTTAACCTGGGACCCGGGAGAAATCAGCAAATTCGAGTGTTTCATGGAAATTTTGGAAAATCGGCAACCCTGGTTTAATGGGCAGGACAGAGGGAATTCGCAGCATTATACCCAATAGACAACTATGGAGATCACCCTGAAATCCAACTCCCTTCGCTGACTACAGGGAGATCAAAAGGGATATTCATATACTGGATATATATGGGAGAACACACACACATATATACTATACAATAGCATATATTTACATATGTGTGTTACTAATGTTTCTGAATTATATATATATATATATATATATATATATATATATATATATATATATATATATATACATAGTAACATAGTAGTTGAGGTTGAAAAAAAGACGTCAGTCCATCAAGATTTATATAGATTTATGTATGATATTGTGTGTATTTTCCCTGGCTCCTGAAGTTTTGGGCTGGTTTCTAGATGAAAAACCAAATTGTCAAACCCTGTTCCCTTACCTGTGGGCACATACAACAGTCCTGGCTTCTCCAGCTAATGTTCCTTTAAGAGCAATGAGTGGGGGAATATTTAGTTATTTGATGTATACTATGATTTGTGGTAAAGGCATGCTGTTATTGTAATAGTCTACTGTTATTGATATGAACATGAAGGTAGTGGTCGCGCTTTGGAATCCACTGGTAGAGACTTTGAATACATTTTTAGTCATCTGTACACTTTTTAGATGGGTAAAATAATGAAATGTATTGGACAGTATAGTGTGCATAGATAGGTTACATCTCTGTACCTACTGTGTATGACACGGCTCCCCTTTCTTTTCGTGCATTTGGGCGTGGGGATTTACTCATGATCGGCCAGCTTAAGAGTGCATTTCAGGCCTTATCTATATATCCTCTAATAGCCCCCGGGATTCTGGCTACATGTATAATTTGCACCCATGGCCAGCAAATGATGTTGTTTTGGTATCAGTTAATGTCATCATTTATAGGGATTGAGCTTTTAAGCATTATCTGTGAAATTCGGCTGGTTTATTTGTACATCTGGCTTGTATTTTGCTGTTGGTTTATAATGCATTTGCTGATTGGATTAATGCAGAGGTAGACGGTAAATTGATGTAATTTATTACATTTTGACTATTATCATAAATTGACAGAAAGTACAAATTGTTCTGTGGTTTCAGATTGTGACAATTTAACCCATTAACTGTGGAAATGGATAGTTAAACGCCAAGCTTTCAATACAAGTATCAGACGAATCAATGCAACCTTGATCCCTTGCCTGCTCAAAATGGAGCTGTACATTATTTTGGTTGGTACCAAAGCCTATTATCAAGTAGTTGGCCTTCAATGTAGCGAGCCTTGAGAATGACACTACAGTGATCTGGTGCAGCAGTTTATTAAATGACAAGATGTTCCTGGAAAATTAACCCTGAACGCTGCTGAACCAAGTCAAACTGCATCCTGACGACGCTCACAATTATCCTGTATCCTTAAGTTCTATATAGTCATAATAACATTCATGACATCATTGGGAAACTTCATTGTGGTTATTTCCATCTTCAAAGGAAACCACAATAAAAAGTCCATTGCTTTCTTAATAGTGTTAATATGTTTTTACAATACATGGGGTATATTTACTAAGCGGCGAGATTGCAGTGAGATTGAAAAGTGGGGATGTTGCCCATAGCAACCAATCAGATTTGAGTTCACATTCTCCAGTATGTACAATGAAACTGAGAGCTTAAATCTGATTGGTTGCTATGGGAAACATCCCCACTTTCCGATCTCGCTGCTTAGTAAATATACCCCGTAGTGTTTAACTATTTATAAAGACAATTTATATGTATGTGCAACATAATGGTAGATAGAATGTAATACAATGATATTAAATATCACTTCGTTATTACGCATTAGCAAGCAATGACTAGTTTTAGTCAAGTTTACACGACAAGGTTCCGTGTATACAACTGCTACTCCTGCTATAAATGCCCTTTACCCTTTAAGAGAAAGTATTTGAGAGTTACAAAATCAACAGCGCATAGTGCTGGGAAAATATGGACATAACATTTTAATTCCTGGCTAATTGCAAAGTCTGACTATCTAGATAGGAATTTGACCTGCCCTTATTACAAGTGCTTGTTCTCTCTTCCATAACATCAGCTAGATGATCTAAGCCGCCTTGTTACCATACATTTTCCGTGAGCTTAAGCTGAAACGTGAAAAATTGGTTACGTAGCATGGAAAGCACTCTTATGATGGCCACACACACGGCGATAATGATATTGTAATGTGGGTGGCCTCACATTATCTGAAATGATGACTCAGATCATTGTTTTGGCAAATGGATGACTCGGGTCGGACTAAGCTACAAGTGAATTCGATGAGTTCGAGGAAAGATACACCTGGGCAACACCATGTTTCATTCCAGAGCTACATTTCATCTGTTGCAAAATAGTATTAGAATAGAGAGGTGATAATTCCTAGTCTATGCATAACAGTGTAAAGTATAACACTGGTCAGTATCTATGTGCAATAAGCAAACGCTAAGTATTCTACCTGCATGCAGAAATATCATTCATTTAATCCACCTTCCTCCTGAAACATGGTTTGGCCCAGGTGTAACTTTCCTCCAGATAACTTTCAAACTATGAATCTGATCCTATGAGCTTAAATAGGATTTTATTCTGGCTGTTATGTATCTACTGTATACTGCTATAAATGTCAATAAATACACAATAAAATATATCCCGGTCAGTACCACACCTTCATACCTTGGGTCATCTAAAAGGCACATTTTATGTATAAATGTAGTCTGATTATACTATTATACTTTTATAACTAAAGCTGGATACATTGTTTCTGACATTGGGCCAGATTCTCATGGACAAAACCATGTTGAATTGCAGGGGAGGCAAAATGAATTAATTGCAGTCAGTCTTACAGGTGAGAGATGATGTTTCCAGCACAAGTGTAATAACAGTGTAACAGTAACGCTGGTCAGTATCTGTGTGCAACATGCAACAATAAAGTATTCTCCCTGCATGCACACACTGACATTCATTTTACCCTTTTTCATTTTGCCCATGAGAGTGTAAGTCATGAGAGTGTAAGTCATGAGAGTGTAAGTCATGAGAGTGTAAGCCATGAGAGTGTAAGTCATGAGATTGTAAATCTGAATCTGGCCCATGTTCCAAATACTGATTGGTGAATTTGCAAAGTTTAATTCGTTTCTATGAAGCATTCAGCATAAAGGCTCTTAATCTCTAAACCACGGGAATGAAATGTGGAGATGATGCTCAATCAATCAGCTTCTATCTGACATTCTCTGGTATGTAATAGGAAATCGGAAACTAGAATCTAAATGGTTGCTATGGGCAACATCCCCACGTTACTATTCTCTCAGTTTGGTGATTTGAGGGGGTGCTGGGACACAGCATTTATTCTGGAGGTCTTAGAGGTGCCTCCTAATATTAGGATTCAGTTTAAAAACGCATGATACATAGCTCAGAATAAGTCATCTCTATGTATACAGTTAGGAGCTCCTCCGCAGCCAAGCCGTAGTAGTGGCTGTGGCTTATCATATATTCACTAATGTATGTTTTTTTTCCAGTTATAGTCATTCGTTACGGGTTGAGTGCAGTGTGCTGAGGCAATTCCTCTCTTTTTTTCTGTCTGTATCGCTAACAACTGAGAAAATTATATATCAGTGTAACCATATATTGGTAAAATGCTGCATTATATGTGCTTAGGTCTACTATCTGTGTATTTTTGTAATGTCTGCTTTAAATAATTATACTAACAGCTTCATATAATTGCATAGTCATTTGCGTGATGCTAATAAGATATTTTTTTAATGAATGTGCTACCTGTTTGTAGTCAATTACAATATAGTGCTAGTATATTATAGCAGCTTATTATGGCTATTTATCCTGCCTGTGAAGGATATCGCTTGCACCTGAATCCTAGATAGGATTCAAGTTATTACATCGAACAGATTACATGAGTAGAATGGAGTGTACTTAGTGAATTGCTGGCCATAACACAAGGTGTCATCAATGATCCAATGGAACGTTGCCATATCCAGGCCAATGAAACCACTCCATGTATGCGTTTTAGAGTAACCGCAAAAAGTTGGGAATGTACACGGGAGACATTCAAGTGAAACCAGGGCTGGAAGTGGAGCTGTATACTGGGATATTCTACACCGTCACTTCTCCCACTGATTACACTAAACAACTATAATCTCCATTCACTTCCATTATTTCCTATGTTTCCATACCACCTCTTCTAACTGGCCGTTATATATATATATACTTACGCCTGGCAGGTATAGATTGAATGGGAGTTTGTAAATGTTTCTTGGAAAAAGTAATGAATTAAATAACCCACATTTTTCGCTCCAGACGATGGTCTGATATTTATATGTAGTTACTGTGGTCTCTGTATGTGGATCACATGCTGGAGATGTCAGGAAGTCCCAGTGATGACTGATAGACCTAGGGGTATATTTACTAAGCAGGGAATTTGCTGGGGAATTGAAAAGTGGGGAAGTTGCCCATAGCAACCAATCAGATTCGAGCTCTTAGTTTCATTTTACACACTGGAGAATGTAAGCTCGAATCTGATTGGCTGCTATGGGCAACTTCCCCACTTTCCAATTCCCCAGCAAATTCCCTGCTTAGTAAATATACCCCTTAGTCATCCTTTATTTAATGAGTAAATGTGATGCATTGTGTACATTTTATTGTTCATCGAGAAATATATAACAGCAGGGCTTTCAGAAACATACAGAAATAAGGACGTTGTCTTTAGGATACATATATGATCTCTATATCTGTCATAAAGTGGAGTGTTCTCGCTGGAGCGGCAAGGAACGCCTGCGTCCTGATGTACAGTGATGGAGGAGGTGTGTCGGGATTTTTCCAGGACTTCTGTACTTCGAGGTGACCATGTGCAGCCATTCGGTGCTTTTAAAGCGGCAGGTTAAACAGGTTTTGTACTGTGAACTTTGTCTAGGCTCCGCATTGGTAGAAGCTACATGGGAGCATGTAGGAACACAACATAATGAAGATAGCGGATGAAATTCCCCTCTGACACTGCCTGTCAGCTGCCGAGGAGTGATTTCATTACTCTGATAGAGCGAGGTTCTGGTGTCACTGTTCTATTACTGAAATGCTATACCTATAACCACTGCCCTGCAAATTCCTTTGACCCCTCTGGGGTCATTTACGTGTACTGTTTGAGGATTTGTTTTCCTAATAGACATACTATTACTGTTATGTAACTATCAATTATATTTCTCTTATGGCTCACCGAATGTGTAACCGTCATCATTAATGTCACCAGACTGGATCCAGTTTAGTAAAACTCTGCAAACGGTGAAGCTTATGCGCAATTATAAGGCTTCCAGTACGGATCTGGACAGGGGCTGATCCAGAGTTTGGGCAAAGCAGGTGCCTGTGTAAGACCTGGGCAAAACCAAACATTCAGCTGCAGGGGAGGCAAGTTTAAACTGAATTAGAGTTGAGAAGTAAAGTTTCCTAGCTCACCTCAACTCTACAGATTGAACAGTGCTATGCAGTTTGTGCTAAAGTGTTTTCTCTGCATGGAATATAATTAAAAGTAATTTGCACCCCTCACCTTGCAACATGGTTTGGCTCAGCTCTATGCTTGCACCTAAAAAAGGTGTAAGTGCAACTCTGCAGATGTAAACTACTGTACTGTAAGCCTTTCCATCGGTGGGATGGGTACTGCAAGTATGTAAGGTGGGAGAGGATTGGTATGATAGCTGTACAGTGAAGGCTGCGTTAAGGTAGGGTCCTTCTCTAATGTGCAATGCGGGCGGTAGTATACAACAGAATTAAACTTAAGTCTGGATCTGCTCCATCATTGTTCCTTAGTTCAGAGTTCAGACGACTGCAAATATTTTTGCTACTGAATTTAGGACGCATCTTGTATGAACCTTGTATAATATGAGTGCTGTAGACCAATACAGGTTTGTAATGTGTGATTGTTAAACATCCAACAAAACTAACATCTGAGCCCTCAGATACCAGTTCTTCTGTCTAAAGCAGAAAATTACAAGGATGGTTTCAGTTGATGCTATAAGTAATTTGTATACTTTACACACTGCAAGTAGATTACACACCCATGTGCTGGTGAACACAGCTTGAACCGAGTTATAATAGTGATTCATTGATCCCTGTGGAGAAACATAAAACAGAAATAGAAGAAACATCATTAGGGATGTACAAGTGTTATTTTTACATTCCGTGAGGTTATACAGCGCTCTGAACCACATCCTCTACCTATGAGCGTTAAACTTCACACCCGATGCACCGCGCATAATCCAGTGTAAATCTATATACAAGCAATCAGTGCTGCGAAGTGAAGGGTACCCCACCTCTTTAACACCTATTTATTTTCACAGTAAAACAAGTAAAGAGGTGGGGAAAGTTGCAAATGTTCCCAATGCTGCAAGTAGGCACAAAATGTCCTATATATTATCTAAAAACTACTCTGGATTAAGTTTCACAGTTTAAGCATGTTCTCCGGGGACCTGGGCTGAAGACAGGCTTCGGCCATGATCTTCACTATGGGACGGGACTTGATCATGTAAACATCAGGGCTAGAGGTACTGATTACCATTGAATCGCCCATATTAAAATGATGAATTTGCCGTCCAGGACACACCATTTTGTTGGTATAAGACACACCCCTTTAAATTGTACAAGACACACCCCTTTAAATTGTACAAGACACACCCCTTTAAATTGTACAAGACACACCCCTTTGATTGTACAAGACACACACCTTTGGTGTCCTTGATAAATCTCCCTGATATTCATTTGCAAAAGTTAGCAACTATGTGCAGGGCCGCCATCATAAATAGTGGGGGCCGGGACTGCCTCTCCTCCTACACAGGCCCCTCTCACTCAGTTGGGCTGCCGGGCAGCCTGGAAGGAGCATGGGTCCCGCCCCGGCAGCATGGGGACTAAGGAGTCATGCCACCGGGTGCCGTGCATCTGCAGCAGAGGGAATTCCCTCAGTCCTCGCTGAGAAGTCATGATGCCGGAGCCGGGACCCCGCTCTTTATGGGCCTGGGACTCTAGTCCCTGCTGCCCCCCCTGACGGCAGCTCTGACTATAGGATAGTGACAATGATATGCATGGCCCTTAATGGCTCCATTCTCCACACAATACTGTACCTTGTAGTTCATGTATTATTGAGAATGAGCCCATTCATGTTACCGCTGATAAATTCTGCTTCATTTGAAAAAGTTTTATATTTTATCAACTGAGAATTTCCCCGCAACAAATCTGTACAATGATATATGTCAATAAAAAAGCAGCGCGAAGGTTGTGTTCCAGCTATTGTGCGTATAGAAAAGATTACCATACAGCTAGAACATCTCTTAAAATATACTGAAAGCTTTTTCAGTGTAACGTCTCAATTTCGAGTTTTTAAATGCATTATAAATTGACGCATAAATGAATTTAATCAGAGAAGGCGGATACGAGACTAGAAAATCTTTTTAGTAGAACGTGTCTGCTGATTACATTTTTCACTTGTTTCCTTCCTAACAATCTGCCTGGAATATGCAAAATTCCCAAGCAATGCACATTACTTATACTAGTGAATGGCTGAGGGTAGAACTCTATACTCTCCAGGCTGGAGGAGATTCCATGCATGATCCAGTGGAACTGGGTATAATGCATGAATTGTTAATACATCCATTGTGCTGGAGTTTCATCTTAAGTGCTGATTGCGGACGACTTTTTCTTCCCCAATTTATCTCATAGCTTAAGGAACAATGCTGGTTTTGTGTCCTCTGCATACTGCGCTATTGAGGACTCCTGGATCCATTTCTGTGTGTTTTAGGAGGATAATTTTGCTATGTTTTGGGGCAGAAAAAAAGCTTTTTTTTTTTTTTTTTCCTACCTGGCTATTACTATTCCTCGTAGACAGCCTGAGGTCTGTAACTGAGAAGTGTTCAATTACAAGAAAGGGAATGGGGAGGAGGGGAGCCTGCTTAATGGATTGCAGAACTATGCACTTAAGCTAATTTACTACAGTAGACAGGTTTCCCTAACACTGAATCCTAGAGTAAAATGGTAAGCGTGAACCCATCATTCCAACTTATCTCAGACAGCATGGGAACATTAAACGGCTTCATATACAACCACAGTGCTGTATGCAATGACTGCATTGTCAAGCATACTAAATGATTGTTTCACATTTAGACGGAATCATGTTTTATTTAGATGTGTAGCATGGATTGCATATATTAGATTCTGCTCTCTCTGAATTGCCATTTTGATATTGGGTAGATATAAGCAATATCATTATGGCTTATATCATTATTAATCATATCATATAATAGTGATATTTCCTTTTAATTCTAAATTCACATTTCACAAATTGGAGTGTTTTAATAGTGGGACAGTTAGTTCTTTTGTGCTTGATAACAAAGAATTCAGTGCTGAATACTGTCCCATGTCTCTATTGAATATTTCCCACAATTTCCCCACTTCATAGGCTCGTGAAAAATGCTTTGAGTCTATAGACAGACATGCTTGAGGCCTTACTGTGGATTGGAATAGCATAAACGAAACCTATGCAAATAGTGGAAGGTCATTCCAATTTACATACCCNATAGAATTGCGCAGTCCTTGGATATGTTTCAGCAAACGGCTCAGAGATGATCTGGTTAGTGTGTTTGCATATTCTTGTGGAGCTAACTATTGTGTGTCCAAATAGGCGATAGTCCAGCAAATAGCATATCCATTGACTGTAGTTTTTACTGCTCAGAGGTGATACTGGCTAAACGGTTTATTACTTAGAAACCTATGAACACCGGGGCCTAAATTTACTGAGCAGGGAGATTGCAGAGAGATTGATAAGTGGGGATGTTGCCCATAGCAACCAAGCTCAAGCTCACATTCTCCAGTATGTAAAATGAACCTGAGAACTTGAATCTGATTGGTTGCTATGAGCAACGTCCCCACTTTGCAATCTTAGTAGATTTAGGCCCATGTATTTTAGTTCTATATATAGTTCTGCAGGAGAGGTCTCGGGCATTCTAGGTGACGTTCAACCCAACGCCCTCCCCATTACCGCCCTTAACAACGAAGTTTGCATATATGGTGAAAATGTGATATATATTGCCCATGGTCCTTTGTGGCTCCCCTCCTCAGGATGCAGATCCCAGTGCAAATCAAATGCCAAAAAAATAGGTTTCTTTACCATGTGTCGTGCTGATTCTTTCCTGGGAAAAGCGTGTAGACAGACGTATAAAGAGAGATGTCTGATGCCAAACATTTGAGAATATTAT
>JABWIB010000772.1:65125-79858 GCA_016617825.1 Platyplectrum ornatum | reverse complement strand
CGATACCCTCCGACTGTGCCGATACCCTTCAACTGTGAGGATACGCTCCAACTGTGCCGATACCCTCCGACTGTGGCCATTTAGCTGGTACCTTTTTTAACAGTCTAAAATGTCACTTACTCTGTAGTAAATGGCAAACCCCACCCCTTTTTGTGGACATGAAAAGTGTAATGATCTTTTATTCACATACGTTGGAGGATATGGCATTNGTTTCCAAACTTTCTCAGCTCGAGGTACCCCTAAGACAAAATAATTACTAAGCAGTCACATTTTTTAAGTCAAAATAGAATAATTAATATATAGGTAAAGACAAACATACTTCAAGATGACTTCAGATCAAGTATCACGGCATTNCAGAAAGCTGCGATGTATAGTTTGGGAACCACAGGGATATGGCAATGTTGCACCATACAGATTATTAAGATGTCAGCCAGTGAGCAATCAGTGCAGTGTGCACACGTAATAATACAGAAATATTGTAACAAAATACCTCTGTATGAAAATGATTCTGAATTAGAAGCTGCACAATCAATAAATAATGGATGTACTATGTAGCTGTAGTGTACATGCTTTATATTTGCAAACCATGTATCAGGCCAAAGGGGTCTAAATTTGCTGAAAAGTTTTTCCATATACGACATTATACCCAGATTCTCCCATATAACTGTGCGAATGCTGTACACTGGATAATAAAGTTCTCCAAATGTTCTGCCTTGGGCTGCCATCCCCATGTAGTGTATAGTTAGCACACACACAGCTTTGTGATCCCACGCTGATGGTGGTGCACAGTTCCCGGCTCAATGACCCTGTTATCCATCACACCACATAGATAAGCAGATCCCTATTAAATTACATTCAGGTTAATACCTGTTTGGATTGTTTATGCTAAATGGCTTTTCCAAGAGAAAATGACTCCTGGAATCCTTTCAAATCTGTGAAGCGGTTCTCATTATTCTCCTTACAAACAGCTCTCTCATTGTTTGCAATTGTCAGACAGTACAAATACCTTGTAAGCTAGAAGTCTNGCTGCAGTGATTGGGAGAGAGGATTGAGGTCTGATCAGCGGCTTCCGGGTATTTCCTCTTATCAGTCCTGTGCTACCCTGTGTAAGATTACTTTGGAATCATACTCAAATCTGTACAAATGTGACATTCACTATATAGTATATTTCTATATTTATTAATTAATTACTAAGATATAAGACCTATATTATCTTTGATGGACTATCTGTTCCTTATGACGACTTTTGATTTCACCCTCCCGGGAGAACCCAGATGCCGGCAGCATGAGGGTGGGACTTTATGCAAATAATGCCAGAAGCCCTGCCCCTTGAAGACAAGCTCATGCATTTACTATGGACATCATCATGCCCATCCATTCTTTTTAATGATCAGGGATGGTAAATTGGTAAATCTAGCCCTGAGTGTTTATCCCAATAAGCGTCAGAAATAGCGAGTCGCGGGAATGGCAAAATTGGTAAGACATGCCCCCTGTGACATAATTTCAGTCCGGGACCAGAAGCTTTCTATCTGTATACCCTGTTCTGCTGCTGCATGCCAGAGTCATGGGCCGGTCCCTCGCTCTGTCCGGGCCCAGGACNGTAGGCCCATCTGTCCCTCCTGATGGAAGCCCTGAGCGACATAACAGTACATATCCTAACACTGGAGAAGCCAACATGTCAGGATATTGACGTGTGTCGCAGTGTTCTCATGGAGTCATGGTTTTGAATTCCATGCTCATATGCTGGCTTTACAGCATTCTTTTGTAATAAGAGCATTGTTCCATTTTTCCTATTAGGCATATAAAGGGAGAGTGAAAATAAATAGGCCATACCAGCTTTACACAACCTTTCCATTCCTGACTATTATNGGATTAAATTCCCAGCATGCTTTGCCACCTACCTCTCCTTAAGAGTGTTTCCAATCCCTTTGTCACAGAGCATCACAAATGACTTAATGTTCCATGTTCATGTGAGCAAGGGAAATACAATCGCAGATGTAGACCTGAGAGAAATGATGATTAACTGCAAGCGGAGACAAACTTTAAATGTAACTTACCCCTTCTGTGATCTCCCCACAAGCCTCTATGCAGTAAATGGCTATCAGCGCTCTGATTGGTGGATAGCTCTAGCCATACACCAATCGGTGCCCTGACGGCCATTCACTGACTGGCTGCAGGCTAGGACAGGCATAGGAAACCTGTGGCTCTCCAGGTCTTGTCAAACTACAAATCCCATCAGGTATCAACTATGTCTATTCAGTTAAAGCATGCTGGGACTTGGAGTTTGACAACACTTAGAGAGCTACAGATTGCGTACCCCAGGGCTAAGAGGAAGAGTGAATGTCTATCAGCAGTGTGATTGGTGGGTAGCTCCAACTATCCACCAATCAGCATGTTGGCAGCCCTTTGACCAGAGTCACCGGCCAGGGGGAGCACATGTCCCAGCCTGCCCCTCACATTAGTTTTGCCAAGGTGTACATTTATACCTGGTTGGCCCTTACTCTCATACTCAGGATCATACCCTTCTATTGATTCACCAGTGCTGGACAGACAGAACCTACCTCATGCTCACACAACACTCTACACAGAAGGCCTGTAATGTAAACTGTCTAAGAGAAGACCTGCTTTGATAGAACGGGTTGGAATGCGCTTCGATCTACACACTGATCATTGCTGTTGGAGTTGAGTAAGGCTTGATGGTGCAAATCAATGCATATTGCATAATCTTGGATCTGCCTGTGACTGACAGCATTGGTCCGTTATGACTGATTGGATAGTATGAGTGCCACTTTCTGACTTACAGACTGTCTACAAGCACAGTGCAGACAGATATCAGGAGAACAGCCCGGGAAGTCTGTAGTATTCAGTTAATGGAATTGATCCAGACTTATTAAAGGGGACATTTCCAGTAAACACCCATTGCATGACCACCGCATTATATTATAACTGTGTAATCTGGGTCTGGCCATTCTTCTAGTCTTNGCCTGTCTTTGTCTTTAGGAAATGGGCAATGGGATGAGACGGTCTGATGCTGAATGATTCTGCCCTTCACTATAGGTCATTTTTGCATTGATTCAGCGAAAGCACTGACCGCAAAAAATCAGGACTGCAGCGCTGGAGAATACCCGAGCTAAAGATTCCTGTCAAGACAGCTGTGATTTATACACCCCGCAAAGACATATATACAACTCGTATCTGGCCACATAATACATTACCCTTTATCCATGAGGATATATAAGGAAGGAGGCAGAACCAGAGCCAGAATAAAGGAGATTGGATTTGTTTGGTGCTGTAAAAGCCACTTTTACTAAACACCAGTAAATGATTTGCTTCACCCCATTAACTTGTTATTTTATCAGTGTTGCTTTGTTAATGTTTACTCCTTATGTCTCTTTTAGGTCTTTCCAATAGTTTCTTGGCTGTTGTTCAGTCCCTTGAATGTCTGTGCGACCAACACAAAGCCAGCTCTTGTTTATGCAAAAATCCAAAAGACACGAGTACAATACTTATTTATAGTCAATAATGAATGCATAAAATCCAGAAATAACCCATGTTTAAGAGACATGGAAATGTGGCATTGCATAGTTTTGCATTGGCCATCCACATGTATTGTCGGGGTATCTGGCTGTGCTGGCCATTCACGACTTTACTTTAGGGGGAGTATAATAGTTTGAAAAATGAATTAAGGGCAAGTGAATAAGACTTTCAGAGTTGAAAGAAATAAGCAAAACTACATTTTTCTCCCTGCATGCAAAGAATAAATTTCACCCCTGAAATTGATCATGGTAGCACCCAGATGTAACCAGGGCTGCCATCAGTAATAGCCAGAGTTGCCAGATCCGCGCCCCCTCCCCTCATGTGCTGTCACAATGTCCGTCCAGGCCCGGAATCTGTAAATTAGAGTTGAGCGAGGAAATTTCACCTCTCAACTTTAATTCTGTTTTCATAGGTGATACTTGCCTCCCCTGCAGTTAAGTGCTTGGTTTTGCCCAGNACATNACTTGCACCTGTTTTGCCCNTACTCCCAAACCCTGGATCAGCCCCATAATCTGAATGAAGTTCTCCAGGGCTCATGCCAGAGAGCAGCCCAGCAGTTTCCGGGATATACCAGGAGACTTGCCATGTGTGATATATATTTATAGAGACGTGTATAGCATATGAGGGTGCGTAAGTGTGTAAAATAATGATGGTTATTTGCCAGTTATTATTAACTGTTCATGGTTTTTCTTGAGTAGTATTGTGTTGTTACTGGAAGCATCCTTGTTACAGCATCTGCCAAGTAAAGACTACCCTAACATGAATAAGGAAATGACTCAGTCAGTGTACATTATTTCATTATAATATCTGACTCCTCAGATATATATTTTTTTGCAGCAAGGTAAATTACATTTACACCCCCCTCCCCCCATTTTAGGCATTTACCTGATATGGAGACCAAGTTCAGCCATGATCATTAGAGTGCATGGCCAGTTTAAGGAGGGTAAACTGCATAACTACCGTGTATGTCACTATTATTTTCATTTATAAAATTAATGTTTTCCTATGAAACCACAAAACAGTGTGTTTCCTATTTCTAGGTTTACTATGTTGTATGTCCCACCAGCCATTTAATCTAATTGAAGTCCGTGTGTGTGTATTACTTCTAGTATTGTGTCAGTGCCTTTGCCGCTTTGGTCATGCACTAGATTCATTGAGCCACCTCGCAGCTGTATGATAGCTTGTGACTAAACTTCCGGTCACAGGCATGACCCTGGTGATTGCCGGAATACAGTGACACGTTCTGACTCACACGCTCCATTGTGAGATTGTGGAGCTAGAAAAGTTTAAAACACTTGGAGCCTTAGAAACCTTTTTTGTTTTATTTGTATCCTTCTGTGTATAGTGTATCATTATTATCCCAGCATAAAATGTACAAAAAACTGATCAAATGAAGAAAAATGCTGCCAGGGGGTGTAGCCTTGGCATTGCTGTGCTACAATTCTGTGGGTGCCTCATCCGCACATGTGCCATATTGTGTAAGCGCAGACGGCAAATCGTGTTTGCATTGTGAGCAACTGATCTACACAAGATAAAGTTCTGTATTGTTGTTTGTTGATGGCATGAATAAATCATTATCGAGAAAACAAAATGAAACATTCGTCATTCATTAAAAAGTGTTACATGAAGTCCCTGCGAGGCCAAGTTATAAGTGTCCAGGGATCCTCGGAGAGAACTTCTTCATTGCTGTGTAGAAGGAGAATTCCTTATACTTCTGTTTAAATGACTCCACATACTGGTGGTCAGGGGGTCTAGTAAAGCGCTCCATGAAGCTGTCCCCAGGCGCCTGCTGTTTAAGGGGAGAGCGTTCCTGTTCTGGGCATGATAAAGGCATGGAAGGGTGGGAGAAGAGAGTGGGATATTTTTTCAGTCCTACATTCTTTCACTCCCACATCACAACACACTCCCAGGCACACCCCCGTCTCCCTCCACTTGAGGACTGTGTTGGGCATTTCGCAGGATTCTAGTTAAATGAAATATTTAGATCAAATGGAATTTACTGTGGTGCGATTCACTGCGTAGCTTCCATTGCCTATTAGTAACGTACATAACCAGTCTGATGCTACTTCACAAAGCTGTAGGGCAGACTCATTTACTTAGAGGAGTCTGAAGAGTAGACACGTATACCCTGTTCACACAGTTCTTGAAAAACCCGGTATTTCAGGCAAATTCTCAGGTTGAATGGGACCAGTTACAAATCTGTTTCTGGATTATACCTGGGTATGACCCGTGTCGCCCGCTGTGTGAATGGGTAACCCAGATCAGACCTGTGTTTTTTAGTGCTACAGATGGGGTGTTGCCAGCTCAGCAATTGCCCGGCTTTAAAAATCCAGGTAATTGCTGGGTGGGCAGTGTGAACGCAGTATAAATATTGTGAAACAGAGCTTCAGGGTTTTTTGAAAGATCACAATATGAAGGACCTCTTATTTTATTATTAATTTATTAACATGTTTTTATATAACCCCATCAGATTACATAGACATGACTGGGTGATAACAGACAGAATGGGTAGGGAGAGGGGCCCTGCCTATAAGCTTACACTCTATAGGGAAGGCGCCGATAGTTGGATATTCCAGACCAAATCCAGACTGATGAACTGAACGCAGGATTTGTTTAACTGTGGTCGGACAATCAATTACATACTGGGGATATTAAGCATTGAGAATGGGACACCAGCAAATAGATCCCTGCTAATTTGGTTGCAGGGGAAGAATTCGCTGTGTGTGTACGTGTGTGTGTGTGTGTGTCTGTATGAGCATATGTTTGTATGTATGCATGTGTTTGTATGTGTGTGTGTGTGTGTGTGTGTGTGTGTGTTTGTATGTATGTATGTATGTATGTATGTGTGTGTTTGTATATGTGTGTGTGTTTGTATTGTATGTGTGTGTTTGTATGTATGTATGTGTGTGTTTGTATGTATGTATGTATGTGTGTGTTTGTATGTGTGTGTTTGTATGTATGTATGTATGTATGTGTGTGTTTGTATATGTGTGTGTGTTTGTATTGTATGTGTGTGTTTGTATGTATGTGTGTGTTTGTATGTATGTATGTATGTATGTGCGTTTGTATGTATGTATGTGTGTGTTTGTATGTGTGTGTGTGTGTGTGTTTGTATGTATGTGTGTTTGTGTGTATGTTATGGGTTAGGGGTTTGCTTCTCCAGTGAAGTAAGACAAGAGCTGGGAATAGCAATGCTGGGAGCTGATCAATCACTGTCTTTAGTTAAACTGTTGTTACAAGGCACTACACCAAATTCATTGTCCACATCTGGCAATAAAGTGGTCGCACAACACTTCAGTAATGTCAATTGTTTGTTTAGTAGCATCTAAACGGTACGTGTTCTAGGAAACACAACTGGGATTTTCCCATTACAATGAAGCGTGGCTGCTGTCCCTTTTTGACTGAGCAAATTATGTTTGCAAATTGTGTTTTTCCATTCTCCTTGACCGGCGTAATCAGAGTTGTTTTACATTGCACTTTGCTGGAGAAAGAAGCAATTGCTCTTAAAGGTTATTGAATTGTCTGTGCCAGAAAATGATTTATTGTTTCTTAAGCTCAGAGACCATTAAATAATTTTGAGAGGCTGATAGGTGCTACATTAATTTATGCTGTGCGCCGACTATGATTGAGGGAAAATGGGCTTTCGTGAGCTGACATTGCTGGGACGTGGCTGCAGTTTCACGATTTCTTCATTATTCAGGTAATTTGCCGAGGTTACTATAATGTTATAACGCTGTTATTAAATATGTGACTGTATTGTGATGCCTTGCTTGTGACAAAGGACGACGGATCGTGTACACTGAGACAATGGTTAGTGGGTGGGCAGATTATTTCTGTCATTTGTCAGATGTTTCATTGGATTGAGATTGAGTAAATTCATTGATTTTGATAATCACATCAGACTATAAACAGGTAAAACAATTAGACCATCAGGTTTCTTCTTCATATTTTTAGAATCTTTGATAGATATTTTAATTTGAATAGTCTGATATATCTACCCACACTACCACGCATTGCGGAGGGAAGCGGCGGAGGAACATAGGGCTGGATCCTGCCTGTATTGGCGTGTGGGAGTTCGGGAGCCCCCATCATTCCGTGCGCTTGTTTTCCGTACATGCACATCTGGTGCACTTGTAACGTTTTGCACATGTCCATCTGGGCGCACGTCTGTATTGGGGCCTTAGCAATCAATGCGAATATGCAAGTGGAGTCTTGACTGCTTGCATGGACACATGAGATGCTAAGTGATGTGGTGTCTCACGTAGTCAGCCTATATTTTGCCAGCCTGCCCCTTGGCCCGGAACTGCCTGGCTTTGCTTCTGACAGGATCTGCGTCTGCATAAGCAGCTGTACAACACTCCTATAACTAAACACTATAATATATTACACAATGAAAGTCAAGTGAGCATACACGCTTGAGTGACAGCTATAATTCTGCGCTGTGCTCAGTTACCCTACTTGGTGTTATTCTCGTTCTGATAGGTTGCAACCCAAGTAGCATTGCTTGTAGAAACCAACATGATATTGTGCTCACTTGACTATTCATTGACTTACCACAGGAATGTGGTGTCTGTGAATCGGAGAGCTTTGTGTTCCTGAGAATCAGCTCTTTGTCTACAGGAGAACAGTTATTTTGTCTGCATTCCACGGGAGGTTCATGAGAAGTTTTCTTGTTTGTGCTTGTACTCCCCTAAGTATATAATGCCTGGGACCTGTGTGGTATGGTGGACACGATATAGAGATGAGCATATACCTGGGATGTTTACACTTATTTTGACATATGCTTCTTAGAAATTAAACATCTTCAAATGCCCGTTTGCCTGTTTTACAGCTATATGTAATTGGGGTATATGATGTGTAGAGACTGGAGGGATGTCCCGAAGAAAACATAATTGTCTCAATTGCCTCAAAGAGATATATATATATATATATATATATAAACAAACAAGAATCCTCAGCAATGTGCAGACTCCATTTTGTGTGTTTATATATATATATAGATATATATATATATATATATAATGTTTATATATATATATATATATATATATATATATATATATATATATATATATATGTATGTATATATATATTAAATGGTATAGGACTGTATCCACACCTCTACAGACTTGTGAGCTTGGGGAATGGGTTGGTTTCTCTAGTTTACGTTGCATGCTAGGAGATATGACCCGTAACATTGGAACACATTAAACTTTCTTTGTCAATGTGGAAATTTTGTCTAATTTTGCACAACTTTGAACGTCAGTTATACACCTTGATGTACCTTTGGTATTGATGTACCTTTCTTACCTAGTCCTAAATTTACTAAACTGCAGGATTTGAAAAGTTGAAAATCAGATTCAGGCTCTCATTCTCTTGTATGTAAAATAACACTAAGAGCTTGAATCTAATTGGTTGCTATGGGCAACATCTCTAAGTTTCCAATACCACATTATTGAATTTAAGCTTTAAGCTGGCCACACACGGGAACGACTTTGTTCCCGTGGATAATCGCCAGCGACAAACGGCAGGCCATACACGGAACAAAGTCGTTCCCATGATGGCATATGGGGGAAAAAAAAATACAAAAAAATACCTAAAAAAAAGAAATAAATTAAAATAAAATAAACTCACCCGCCCAGCACCTTCTCCTGTGCGGCGGCGTCTCTCTCCTGCACGGAGAGGACGCTGTATGTACGTGACGGCGTCCTGCATATACAGTGGTGCCCAGCGAAGACTTCAGACGGGTGAGTGTATTTTATTTCAATTTATTTCTTTTTTTTTTAGGTATTTTTTTTATTAAACAAACGAACATCGGAGATCAATCGGGAAATCCGATTGATCTCTGATGTCGTTTGTTTAGGTTTCCCGGCGTTTAGTCGCCGTTGGGAACCTTCGGTCGTGGCCATACACGGGCCGAATTTTGTTCCGAGCTCACGATATTTGTGAGCTCGGAACGAAATTNGGCCCGTGTGTGGCCAGCTTTAGTCTACATATGTAAACCAGCAAATACTGGTCTCTAGCCCTTAATTCATCTGCTAGATAAGAGGCTGCTTCCAGCTCTATACACAGAATGTGACAGAAGGTTTGATATACTGTGGTAAAGGCCATTACCTTATTAAAGGTCATTGCATATTTGTTATAGACTGTAGGGAATTTGTTCAGCAAAGGGAAAAGATAATAGATTGAAGCTAAGCAACCTATTTGTATCTGGCAGCTCGGCCAGTCTTTGCCTACTTAGTGTAATTGTTACAGACTTGTTAAAGGGTTTCATAAAGTGCACTGTAAATCTTGGAGTCTAGACTAAGCGCAGGCTGACTCTGGCAGCAGATGTTGCTCAACTGAGTGGCCCAAAGTTTTCCATTAGGTTGCTGAGAATTATGGGAAGTGTGCTGCAATATCTCTGAGAAAACTAACACATTTATCCCGAAACAAGCAAAGTCACCAGTAATGAGTTCACTGGTCCTAAATATACTGGTAAATGTGAAAATATATACCGTGTTTCCCCGATAATAATTTTGGTCCAAAAAACACCATAGGGTTTATTTTGGGGGTAGGTCTTATTTTAATTAACTTTGACAGAGATTTATATAAACAGTTCTGCTTTTATCCCCATGATGCCCCCCAGTCCTGCTTTTATACCCATCATTTTTTTACTGGGGAATTTACTAGGGCTTATTTTCGGGGTAGGGCTTATTTTGGATACTTACAAAAATTGGGGTAGGGCTTATTTTCGGGGTAGGTCTTATTATCGGGGGGAACACAGTATATGCACTTATTAGTTCAGTAACTTAAACATGGCTCACATCTGCTTTCACTCATTGGTCCCTCTGGGGAGTAACCAAAGCAAACTGGCACCATGGAGGTTGGGCAGAGGGCGTGATTTATGTAAATCACATGCAAAGCCTCAACCCCCTGGGTGGCAATCATTTTTTTCATGGATGGACAGGGCTTGAAGTCATCAAGTCCGCACCCATCATCATACTGAATGGGGTACATGAAATCACTTCTTCAGTTAGAGTCCTGGGGGATTTGCCAACTCTCCTGGGATACCATAATTTTTGGGAGATTCGGCATCTCTTGATAAGGGGTGTAGTATCTTTACAGTAAGTGTTTACCAAGGCCCTAATCAGAGCTTGATGCACAGAACTTAGTACTATTGCACCATTCCCAAAAATACAGTAAAATAAAGAATAGAGTGATGGAATCGCTGATACTGTACGGTGCTGTTGTCACAAATGTTTTCTGTACAGTACTTAAAAATGTTCTTTTAATGCGGACACATTGTGATGGAAGCATTCACGTTATTTGTAACCTTTAGAATCATTTTGAATACATTATAAAATTGAACGTCCGTAAAGTATTTGGTGACGTAACAGCAGCGGTCTTCTTAGTACCTGCATTGTTCCCGTATTGTCTGCACTTCCAGGAATCCAGGAGAAATGGCCTAAATGCAGGAGTGTCCTGGGATTTCCAGGAGAATTGGCAACCCCTGCTTCATGTTGTACCAAACCCATTATGTTAAAAGTCCCCTTCTTCAGGCTGCAGCACACTGAGATGACTATTTCACTGAAATAAAGCTGACATAAGGATTTTAGGTGCAGCTCAGAACTGAGAGAAGCATAATGGTATTGTAATTAACAGCGAGTTCTGCCAGCAGGCTTACAGACACCCTTTTTGTAGCTGCAAAGAGCCCGGCCATTAGCAGTTTAAAGTGGGAATTACCAAATAGCTGAATGGTGTTCATTTACAAGGCGTCTCTATGTACTTTACATGGAAATACATCACTGGTGTGTGTGGAGTTTAGTCCAGCTTAAAAGAACCTAATAGGTAAAGTGTAATGATAGGAGAAAGGGAATATTGACATCAACCAGTTCCTTTAAAATGCACTTTATCTGCTTCTTTTATTTTGATATGCGCAAACAGCTCACAGCAGGTCTCACATTGAATCCATCATCCCGGCACAGTCAAGAACTCACAGATAATTACAGGAACACAGTGTGAAACATTAACCGTACAGTTCAGGGGTATGTAACCTGAGCATAAGGGACTATCCTCCCAGTAACTGCATTGGCTTCACCAAACTTTCTCCCCTTCCCATTGCAATGAAGAGTCTCATAATTTCATGCTGGGTTTGTTTTGTTTTTTTTTGTTGCAAGACCTAAGGAGAACCATATTGCAATGTGAGGGGAGCATGTGTATTTCTATTCTATTGCATGCACTGTTTTGCACATCGCAAAGTGCAAAGGATTATGTTTTATTGGTAAATTAGAGTTCAGCTAGGAATCGACATCGTTCAACTATAGATCTGTGTTTTGCCCTTATTCCCAAATTCTGGATCTGCCTCACTTACTTTAATGCCCACAAAACCCTGTTAGTACCATGGACAGGGGCATAGAAGACAAATGTCACTAGTATAGACTGAGTAAAGGACAGTGAAGGGAAGGCTGTGCGTGTAAATTGTAAATGACAGCTTTGTGGAATGTATACTGTTCCTCATACGTAATGTAACGTATTCCTTACAGGAGGACACCAAGCCCATGTCAACAGACGCTATATTATAATAGGCCATCTTAGTTTGGTATTATTCGGTCAGGATCACTATTGCAGACCCTCCAACATGACCCATTCCACCAGGTACATAATACTCCGCTCCTGGGCTTTCAGCTGTCACTCACCTGGTTATAACGAACTAACTGATGTCTGAGTAATGTAACAATGGTGGTTACCATAGTAACTGCTGGAAGTTCCAGAACAGAGTATTTTGTACCTGGTGGAATGGGTCATGTTGGAGGGTCTGCTATTGTAGCCTTATGTCATATGAATTTAGAACATGCAAAGTACCGATTTCAGCTGTGTAGAAGTGTGATTTTGTAGGATCTCATGGTAATTGTTTTATAAGATGGGGAAACCAGTGCTCGCTGCCGATGTCCGTATTTGTAAAGATAAGCTGGCCATCGTTCAAGGCTTTCCGAGTCGCTATGCGTATGTATGTCTGTGAATCCGTCTCCGCTCACCCAGAGGCAACAGTGAAAAGTCAACATATATTTATCTTTCTCAAGCATTTCATTTCTCTCTCTCTCTTCCTCTCAGCGACTATTGGACATGGACTGGGGAAATGATTCTTCATTCTGTCAGTGATTTTAGGCTTTTACAATACTGCGACCTACTGCAAAGTTATAACAAGAAATCATTTAATAGAAAAGAGATTCATAGATATTTACACATAATTCTACATATAGAACTGCTGGAGAATCCGGTATAGTATAGTATAGTATCGCTTTACACAGGTTACACACAAAGCAAGCGTGAAAGCACCTTTGTGAGAGGGACCAGCGGTGTATCTCTGCCATCTGCCCCTTAGCTCTAGTCTAAGAATTGGTGATATCTCCTGTTCATATTTAAAACGTAGCAGAGAGGACCACAGGCAATGTACCTACAGTCTATGGTAAACAGGGCTGCTGTCAGTAATAGCGCGACCTGGCAAAAATGGCCCAATAACGCCTCCCGGGCCTGGGAGCTCACTTAGACGCCATTACTGGCATCTTAGTGAGTTCTGGCATGCAGTGACATCAAAGGAAATACAGATAGAAAGCTTCCACATGGAAACCAGAGTCATGGTCCGGTCCCCCGCTCTGTCCAGGCTGGACAGTAGGCCCGGCTGTCTTCTCTTGATGGATGGCCCTGATGGTAAGCAGCAATAACTGGATCCCAGAAGCATAAATTTAGGGGTGTGTTTGCTACTGGCTCCGAAGGAAAGGGCGGCCCAGCACTGTAAGCAAGCTGTCAGAGGTTGAACCACCTTTGGGGACTGTCTCGCTCTTCCGGCCACCTACCATTTTGTCCTGATAAATGGAGAAACTCTGAGGCACTTTTTAATTTGTTAAATTATGCCCTGATCGCTGCAGCAAAATGGTTGGGGCTTGTATGGAGCTGGGGGCAAGATTTATTTTTCCCATTTTCACCCCCAAATTGTTGGGCGATATTGGATATGCCTATCATTGTAGCAGAGGATTATCAGCATTATTATGTGTAAGTAAGGTTTAGGGCAGAAATATTTCCAGTTAGCAAAGATTTGGAGACCTTGAACTGAATTCACATCAAGGACTACCCCCCCCCCCCTTTACTGTGAAAGCACGCCCACCTTCTAAATGTCATAACATCCTTCCATTTAATATGCGCAGTGCCCGATAAAATACCCGCAAGCAGCTTGCATAAGCCGGGTACCAGACAGAGGTCCCTTGATTTTGATTTTACACGGATTTTGGTTTGATTTTTTTTGGTCCTCTTGATCGTGTGATAAATAGATGACTAAAACATTTATATAATGAGGCTGTTATACATCCATTGCAAACATGGAGATTCAGATTTGGCTGTTGTGGGATTTGTGCTNTTTCTCTACTGTCTTTTTTATATATACTGTAGCAAATCAATTACTTAAAATACAACCGCATTGCTTTTACTAAGAAATGATACAGCAATTAGTTCTTTAATCCCCATTTGCAAGAAAAACATGGAGAAAGATTTTTTTTTAATAGTCTAAATAGAATTTCTAGTGAAACATTATCCGCTGACAAGGGCCTAACATCATCAAATTGAGTATTCTGCTTTGTCTCTTATCATTTGTAACCTACATTGCTAAAAGGATTTTGATTTTAGAAGCAGCAGTTTTATCAGGCAAATGTGTTCTCTCCCATCTAAGAGCTTGTTAAGATTGTACTATCCTTATTAAATCCCTGGCATCTGCAGTGCTGGAGGGAGCGCTGAATTGTGATGCAGATTAATAGATTAATCTGTACTATATTACTTTATTACATTTTTGTTCTTCCTCAAACAATGAAGAATCGGGGGATGATTTGGAAGGGGGGTGCTTCTGTGATCTTTTGCTGGTTGATCTAACATTGCTCAGAGTGCTTCATCAAATATTATGCTAAAGTTCGATGCTCATTACCCAACGGAACCTACGGGATGGTGAGCGATGGAGTTATAGCCCAGTGGGGGCAAGTGTGAATAAAAAGGTGGGGGGCAAGGGGTAGGCTACAGAGAGGGGTTGGATCATATAAGAGGAGGGTTAGTGTTAAGTGGATGGAGATAATAGAATGGGTTGGTTAGGGTTAGGCTGCGGGAAGGGAACAGTTTATAGAAGGGGAAGTTTATGGTTAGGCTGCAGGGGGGAGGGAGTAGTTAATAGAAGGG
>JABWIB010000772.1:39361-64664 GCA_016617825.1 Platyplectrum ornatum | reverse complement strand
CAGGGAGCGAGAAGTTAATAGAAGGCAATTGTTAAGGTTAGGCTGCAGGGAGGAGGCAATTAATAGTAGGGAAGGTTATGGTTAGGCTGCAGGGAGGGAGAAGTTAATAGAAGGGAAGTGTTAGGGTTAGGCTGCAGGGAGGGGGCAATTAATAGTAGGAAAGGTTATGGTTAGGCTGCAGGGAGGGAGCAGTTAATAGAAGGGAAGGGTTAGGCTGCAGGGAGGGAGCAGTTAATAGTAGGGAAGGTTATGGTTAGGCTGCAGGGAGGGAGGGAGCAGTTATTAGAAGGGAAAGGTTAGGCTGTAGGGAGGGAGCAGTTTATAGAAGGGAAGTGTTAGGGTTCGGCTGCAGGGAGGCAGAAGATAATAGAAGGGGAAGGTTATGGTTAGACTGTGTGTGTGTGTGGGGGGGTTAATAGAAGGGGAGGGTTAGGTTGCGAGGATTGTAACGTTAAACAGAAGGGAAAGGTATGTGTTAGACTGTGGGTAGGGAAAGGTTAATGGAAAGATCATGGTTAAGCTGCAGGGTGAGGAGGGTTCATAGAAGTAGTTTACAGTTAAACTACTGAGATTAGGAGATAGAGTGGTGGAAGTTGAGGTCAAATATAGCAAAGCAGTCACACAATGGTAGTGTACTTAATGTTATCTGCAGCTTATTTACATATGTACATGAGTTCTGTCACCTCTTGGACAAGGACTAGTTCTTGATGTCCTGCCTCAAAGCGAGCAGTGAGGCAGGACAACGGTTCCGTCTTAATGCATAGTGAGTTTGAATCTGATTGGTTGCTATGGGCAACATCCACAGTTTTCCAATCCTGCAGTATAGTAAATTTAGGCTCAGGTGACAGTATGCAGACAGTATACTTGACATTGTTGCTCTGCTGTGTTTGTATGTGCATGTGTCTGTAGAGATAGATAGATAGATAGATAGATAGATAGATATGAGAAAGATAGATAGATAGATAGATAGATGTCAAATCCACATACCGAAAAGATATGTTTTGCTATTACCTTTTCTTTCCAGTGAGTTTTGTCACTGTGTAATTAGTCATACAGGTACAATGGTGAATCCCCCAAGGACGTCTGAGCTGCTAGCGAAGCAATTTCATTGTAGCTAGTAACAGATGGATGTGTCCCGGGGTCTCAGAATCAAAAACACTTCAAGCATAATACTATAGAGCTTCACATTACACTGCTACATTCATGGGAACAATGTTTTCCCAAATTAAGACGTTCCAATATGTTATTTTATTCAAAGATCTTCATTTTATTTATGAGTTGCTATTTAGACCCCTAAGCTGTAAGGGTTTTACATTTAGAATTGTTAAAAAATAAGAAGAAATAAAATGGAAAAAAAAAACCTATGTTTAAGTTTATTTATTATTAGTAGTAGTAGTAGTAGTATTTTTAATAGAAGAATAATGTAAATAAAGCAGTTAATACGTTCAAATATAAAGTAATTGATAGTTGTGTCTTACACATGGTGTATACATTATGTGCTCCATTGTATGAAAGACAATAAAACAGGTCCCCAACATACTGTACTAATGAGGAAGATGAGAAGAAAAGAACACATGCATGGCCCATCATACCAGTATATCTCATTGGACCTGCAGTAGTACTCACTGTACCATCCAAAAATACATAAAAAAAAACAATATAACAATATCTACAATGTAAAATATCACAGTGTATAATAGAATGCCCTGTAGAACATGAAATAATTAGATATCTCTGTAAAGGTTTATTCCAACAAATCTGGTAATAGACGTGATAAATGTATGTTTCCAAAAACACATTTACAGCAGAATATATCATTTTATCTAATATTTTTCATTTAGTTGTACAGAACAAAAGGGTGAGCCACACAAGGTCAGACGCGATCGTGGGATTTGAATGGTTTGCTAATTACAGTGGTGAAAATCTGTCTATTGCAAAAATAATGAGAGGAAATGGCACAGTTATTCATTGCATAACATCAAATGTAAATCCTGCTGCTGCATGAAAAATGATCAGTATGCGTTAAGATATAGGCCTAAATTTACTAAGCTGTGAGATTAAAAAATGAAAATCAGATTGGAGATCACATTCTTCAGTATGTAAAATGAAACTGAGAGCTTGAATCTGACTGGTTGCTATGGGCAACATCTCCACTTTTCAATCTCACTGCAATCTCACCACCATAGAGGGGGTTTTGCAGTGAAAATATTACACCAACTCCAGGTAGTAGCCAGTTTTATGCAGCAAACAAAAGCTTCAAAATGGAGACTTTGGTGACGCTCTATCTGACATGTGTCAGCCCTAATCATACTGGCCGCAGCAAGGTAGTCCAAAAGACCCGCACTGGGCCTACATGAGCTGTCGCAGGTAAGTATAAACCCTAAAGTCACTCTTCTCTAATATTAAATCCCATATACATAATACCACCTTAAAAATAATATGTGCGATGAAAGATCCTAATAGTATTGCAGGAGAGAAAGGGCATTAATGTAGCATAGCAGAGAATGTATTTATTAATAAATGAACCTCACAACATGCCCTCTCTCATAGAAAATCCCTTCTTCAGTGGAGTGGTAAATGAGAAGACGATAATGGAAATGTGATCACTCTTTTCCAAATCGTTTCTACCAACTGTAACCTGTAATAGGGTTGATGCTGTTAGCATTCACTTGCTGGTTATTAGGGTGGCGTTTTTGCTGTCATTGTTTTTGTATTACCTTCCTATTTACGTAATGCACCCATCTTGGTAGCCAATTTATACAATATATACCGACCTACTGGCCCACAGGTAACAGTTGCACAAAATGTTAACAAAACAAATAAAACCTTATATCTGTTTAGTCAGTAAGAAGAGAACATGTTGACATTGAACCAGGACAGAATTATATATATAGTACCCTAAGGCGCGTCCAGTTGATGTCACAAGTAGAAAGTGGAGGAGTTAAGACGGAACAAACCTCAAATAACTTTTTTAGTTATTTATATTAAGAGGGAAAGAGACTTGTCTGCAATGTATATGAACGCATTTAACACTGCATTGTTTTTGAAAGCTTTTGATGTTACAGTGATTGCAATTGTTCTATTTATATTGGTAATTTTATATTGTATTTCCGTTTATAAATTTAACAACAGAAGATTCCCACTCAGACTATCCAGTCTTATGTTACTAATACCAACATGATTAGCACAATTGTGTAAGTGAGCACCACCCTCCATTCCAAAAAATGTATTTCTTTTTTTTTCCATGAAATGGACTTTCCAAGCTACAGCACATTATGGTAGTTTCAGAGCAGCCTCACTATGGAACATTTCTTGAATATTGGTCACAGTTGCCCTATTTTTGTATACAAATAATTCACTACCTAGGACATAGGAGTACCTAGGACTAGACTTAAAATGGGTATTTATAAGTGGGGATCTGGAGGAGCATTCCAGCATTGATCACAAAAGCACTGTTCTGCAGGGGTGGGGCTTATACAAGGGGCAGAGCTTAGCAGAGGATAAAGTGCAGCTATACCATACATTTAAGACTGGATCTAGACTTACGCCCAACACCCGTTTTCAGGAACTGCACATGTGCGTGCCAGCAACAGATCTCCCACCATACAAAACTCAATTCCATACAGGAAGGGCCTTTTCCTCTGCTTGCCAGAAGTACACAAGCTTATATAACATAGGTTTATATAGTATAGTTTTATATAATATAATTATACAGTAGGGGCAGAGATTTAAGACTTCCATGTGTATCAGCTGCCTGTCTGGCGTCAAGTCCCCTCTTTAACTTAATGGAGCCCTACTGCTGCCAAGTCCACCATGGAGAGGAGATCGTGTTCCTCTTAGATGTTCTGTACGCATGAAGGTCTGAATTCAGGCCCTAGTTCCTTAAACAGTAATGAGATGGCCATGAGATCATAAGACGTAATTAATTCATGGTTATTAATACTGTGATACTAATTAAATAAATTGTACTGGTAATAAAATAATAAAATAACCTCTATCATATAATTAACCTTCAAGAAAAGGCTTTCATAGGTTTTCCAGGAAACCAGAATCCTTATTGAATACAGATGAATTATAATATTTTAGCTTTACACAAGTTTAAATGTTGGATGTACTTGACTGTTCTATGCGAAGGATAACACTGTTCATACCCACAATGGTGTCCTGCAATGAGTCTATATGCCAAGTTAATTGGCAGTGGTTGAATTTGACATATAAAAGTGAGAACATAGAATATAGTATAAGTAAATGGAGATTTATAGTTTTTCAATTAAATTGCCCTTATAAATGCTCGAATGTTCCTCCAGTTAAGAAATATTATTCTAACATATGGAATATAAGTAGTTTGCAAGCAAAGATAAGTACACATCCTATGGATCACAGTGTAACGCGGATGTAATTCAATGGCTTTGTTTGACTGCCTTGGAGCCTACAAGTAGTTTCCAGTTCTAACATTGTGAAATACTGGTCTAGAAAAGAAGAAACCAGCTTTTTACATCACTAATACGGTTGTCTTAGTAAAAACTTTAATCTCTAGTGCATATACCCTTTCATATTCTGGCTCTGCTAAATGTCGGAAAGCCACAAGTCTGTTGATCTTTGTGCTTACAGCTCCTTTGAATGTCTCTGTGTAAGTGAACAGCCTGCTTTGAGTTTTTTCCTGTGGTTTCTTTTGTTGTGTAGACTGTTTGAATTTCATGTTTTTGGTGCTAGTTGATAAGCAATACCTTTATATATATTTTATTTTATTTATTTTCTCTCCAACAAGAAAAAAAACAAACATATTTTTGACAGAATTATCTTTAAAAAAAATAAATGTTAATTAAGACACTATAACTACCAGCAATGATGTTTTGGTATTAAGTGATTGCATAATTAAGTGGGTATAGATATACCTCCAGGCGTAACTTTGTATTTTTGAGGTGGTACTCAGCCCTTCATTGCTACTCTTATTACTAGTACTATTATTCACAGGTCCTCCAGTAAAGCTGCGTACCCGCCTATATCGTCATACATGAGATGGGATGGCTCTTATAATGTCACTGATGAATACAAGTCTCTTTGAGCATGTCAGAATGACCAGTTTATTGGCAGATGTGAAATCATCACCATTGCTGAATAGTCTGTGACTCCATACATACTGTACAGAATTTGCACAGATGGTCATACATCACTACTCACATCGTACCATCTGTACTCAGGATTCCTAGGAAATACAGTAATAACAGACAGAGACAGCACTAGGCTTTGCGGATCCCCAGGTAAACAACATTTTTGAAGAGGGGCCCACCGCCAGTAATCGCCCCCCCCCCCCCCACTCCAACCTCCACTGCCGCGAGTCACAGCCAATCTGGAGCCCCCCAGCCAATCCAAGGTTCGATGGGTCATGCCCAATCAGGAACCTCTGCTCCATATTAGCTGTGGGTCACAGCCTATAAGAAGCCCCTCTTGATTAGCATCCTCAGAGGGGGATTGAAGTAGGGGGGAGGCCATTACCGGCAGCGGGGGACCCCTGTTGGGTTGGCAGTTCAGGGCCCACTGAGTTACAGAGACCTAGGCTTCAACCTATCTGGCCTGCGATACCAGATCAGTTACACAGAACAAATCATTATTGAGTGTGTGCATGTAAAAATATATGTAACCATTTTATTACAATATTTACAAAATTAAACATATTTTCTACACTTAATACATAGCTACTCTTGCTAAACTTTGGAATACTAGACAATAGTTTTGGTGGTTGCAGTGGAAAGAGGAACATTTAGAAGAGGTATATGGAAACATAGAAAACAGAAGAAGTAGATTTATAGTTTTTCAACAAAGCCATTGAGACAAGTAACAGTATGGCTTACCAGTGCAGATTATATGAAGGTATAATGTAAATAATAGAACCTAATAGAAATGTCAAGCAACTACCTAATTCTCCATCTCATTCACAAAGGTAAAATTATAAGTCAATGTTTTAACAATACCAATTTAGTAAATGAAGCAATACATGCATCAATCTATGTATTTATTCTTCCATATGTTATATGTGATGCCCTGTTTCAGAACCAGTATATAGTCTAATGTTAATGTTCATATAAGCAAGTTAATGACTCACGCTTTCAATATCCTAGATAAAATTACTCAACCACATTGATTAGCTGAAATAATAAACACATAGAAAGTTAAAATGAAGGAACACTTCCTTAATTAGCTGACCTGGCTAGTGAATAATTTATAGAACAATCAAATACGGACAACAGAGTAAATCAGACATTAAGGGATCTCTTTAGCTTTCACCACACACTGGATATTGTGTGCATTGTATTCTCTAATATGTGAATAAGTGTTTTACATATAATCTCTATTACTTCAATCCCTTATTAAGAGAAAAAAAAAAATATATATATATATATATATATATATATATATGTTGATGACATTCCATGAGACTCCTGGATTTCGAGCAATTCTCCTGGTATCACGGGAGAGTCGGCAAATCTCCCAGTACTAAGGCTGAGGCAGTGACTTAATGTAAATGACTCCCTCAAGCCCCATCGGTATTATGAATGGTGATGTCCAGTCCTCAATCATATGTTTTTAATATGCTTATAATAAGTAAGAGCACTTATTGTGGTAATGCTCCATGTTATGCATGTCTGGTTAGCTGGTTCCAATTACTTAGGGATTGGGCAACTCGGGGGCCGATCAGATCATTTAAATGGTTTCAGCGAATACATTGATCAATTCACTTTTGATGATCAATCATCCTCCAATTAGTTCAAGAAGGTCCCAGTTTTAGTTTTAAACTGACAATAAAAAATCTTTTCTTACATAAATGTGTTCTTATTTTGTTATTTCTATTAAGAACTCTGTTGCATTATATATATATATATATATATATATATATATATATATATATATATATGTATGTATTTGTAATGTTCTTCAGCCATTCAGGGGTTCAACCTTGAAATGATCTTGAGCGTCTTTAAATGTACAGGACATGTTTGTTCTGCCATATGCAGAGCTGTTATATTTTCATACCCTGCTGTTAGAAAAGAAGGCTTACCAAGATTAATGCTCTCTGCTGATATTAGCCACAAACAAAGGTCAGAAACTCGGCATGTTTCTGGAATAAATCACGGAAAAGAAAACTCCGCTTTTTTTTTTTTACTCCGGAGAAGAGTAGTGGGTTCAGAGGAAGGCAATTAAATCTTCAGACATACAGCAATTAATGCCCTAAACACAACGCCACAATGTATGGCTACTTGTCATTCAACGGAGATCTGTCAAAACAAAGTGCAGTTCAAAAAAATCTGTTATGTATTATGTATTCTGGCCACTGATGCTAGCTTCACAGGGCTGGATTAGGAGCCAACTCTCCCGGAATTATTTCGGGCATTTCTCCCGCTATCCTGGGAGAATCAGCAAAGCTTGTAATGTAAATCACTGCCTCAGCCCTGATTGTTACTATGAATAGGTGGGTATGTCAATTGCTGCCCATCCAAAGTAATATTATAATTTTGGGTTGGGTCTTCGGGCATGATTAGCATAAATTGTGTGTGTGTGGTGGACCAGTTGATCACATGCCCTTCTTCGTCACACTATGCACCCATTCATTACGCTGATATTATGGGTTGCAGCACTATGGACCTGTTGGACAGTGGAGGCCTGGGGCTGTAGTCCCATTGTTAATCGGACCCTGTAGCTTCAGAATAATGGTTCTTCCAGATGTAGTTTATTGTTTTTTATCATTAGAATAAGTTCAGAGAAATGTATGTGCAAGGCCTGTATCTGACAACTGGCATGGATTCAGAAACTTCCTTTGTCTTATTGGACCAGACTCGACTATGGAATGGGCCAGCGACTTGGGGCTGTATCCAGAGTTAATAAATGCAGGTGATTTCCACAAGTATGTACTCGAGTGTTCACTGAGGGGCCTAGTGACCACGGTGGATGGGAACTGAAATAATAGTATAGTAAGTGCATTCCCACACCGTTATATACACCATTCCAAAGTCGGAATATATAAGGTAGGGTTCTACGTGCAGGAAGGGCATATGGACGAGGTGGTAGCACAGGGATGCAGTGGAGGCTGACATACGAAATCAGATCATTGTTTATCTGTTGGGAAAAAAATAAATCTGAAAATAAAATGTAGTAATCACCTAGAAATCTGCCATGAACCTACTGGAGAATAAACCACTAAGACCCATTGCTATTAATCATTATTTGATATGGTCTTTATATATTTTCTTGACATAAGGCTCATCGTGTTATTCTAGCAAGGTAAATTAAGTGCGTATTATTTTCCAGCTCACACCCCTTAATCCATTCTCTATTATATAGTATAAATACCACATGACACACTGCTTACATCTTACACCAAAACACTATCTCATACTCATGGCATAATTCCATAAACTTTTCCATTTCTTCTAACCTTTCCATATAACTCCCACAGTTCATATAGCACTGATCTATCTACTCTTACGTGCTATTATGTATTTTATTCAATGCAATAGAAAAGTCATGATTGACTATGGTGCATTGTGCAAAGTAACTCATCATTACGCAGCGCTTTGCAATTTGTATCAGAGTCGGAGGTGTAGGGGCCCTGGCTGTATTCCAAGGAGATTGATACACAGGGGCATATACACATAGGCTAGGGACATGTTTCTGGGGTGTTGGGGGAGCACCTGGAGGAAACACACGCAGACACAGGGAGAACATACACAGATACGGTCTTTTCCAGAAATTGGACTCATAACCTCAGCGCTGTAAGGCTAACCACTGAACCATCCATGCAGCCGCATTACGAATACACCTTTTGTGTATTGCGGTACAGCTAATTACCATTGTACAATACTACTAAGCTGTTTGCTGTTATACTTTTGTTCAGTTGTTGGTCTTTAAACTAAATAGTGTCTGAATTTTTTTTTTATTATCCCCATGACTTTCTTATTACCAATCAAAACAACACGACCAGAATTGAAATGCGTAATTTCCTCTTATGGGTATGCACAGTACAAACGCATGAGGTCTGCCAGGATAGCACTAAAATTATTTGTTACTTTAATAACTTTGGACCGGATTAAGACTTGGAACATTTAAGTGATCTAGTAGATACAGTTTTTTTTCATACACTTTTCAAGCGTACAAAACTCGTAATGTAGAGGGGTTGTGATTTGCATACTAAGTAACCCAGGGGGGGTATGCCTATATACACTGATCTTCCTATGTAAGGAGATCAGTGCGTTGATTTTAAGGAAGACTGCTTGGCATAAATTTACTAAACTGTGGGATTAGAAAAGCAACCAATCATATCCAAGCTCTCGGTCTAATTTTACATACTGGAGAATGTGAGCTTGAATCTGATTGGTTGCTATGGGCAACATCCCCACTTTTCCAGTCCCACAGTTTAGTACATTTTGGCCCTGGGGGTTGGGGGTGTTGAACTCTTTCTGTCGTGCATAAATACAGACCTGAATGTGAGTTCGCACACAGGTCTGCATCTTTATGTGGTTATCACAATGTCAGTGCTGCGCCGTATGCCCTAGACATAAATGTAAGCACCTTTATTTTAATAATTCAGTATTTTGATATGTGATGTTTTGATGCTGGCTCAGTTTAGGCATACAGCAGAAATAATGCTAATTTGTGTTTAGAATGACTATTTCGGCTAATTAATTGCACATTAAACCCCCCTGTTCCTTATTTTACAATGCTTTTATCAAGGCCGCAGTGTTTTCCCTATACAAAAGCTCTGTTATGAATAAGTCATTCTGAAGTCTGGGTGTTTCCTATGACTTTACTATCTATTTTTTTTGCAGCATTTTGTTTCAGGCTGTTCCTTATTTTAGAATCCACGGCATGAGTTCATAGTTTTATTTAGGAAAGAGCAAATAAACTCGGCTTTGTACTCCGTATCGGTCTTTTAAAACCCCCTTAAGGAGCACAGCTTCTGTCATGTGCTCTGCAGTTCCACCATCTGAGTGATTTGTAAAGTCACGAGTTGATAGATATTAACCTTAGAGTCCCAAAGTGTTTCTGACTCGCGGATGAAGTGAAGTGTTCTGCACTATACTGGTTTGATTGACTTTTTCTTTCTTGATCTTCCTAGGCTCTCTGGCTGCATAACCATTATAACATCTTATACTGTGAAGTCTCACACTATACTATAGTGTAACACATTAATCAGTTTTAGGAACCTGGGGTAGCTTTACATTTTGTCCTGTGACATGTTCAGTGCTAGACGTCAGTGCCGGGTGAAGGCTTTAGCTGGTGAACTCAATGTAGATTTGTGCATATTGTTATCTTTTAAAGTATACATTCATAACACACACAAAATGCGAGATGCTATTTGTACAGGGTGACTGCAACAGATATGTGTACCCACACCAGGGTTGGGCAGGTGGAGGTCAATACACTTAGAAGATGCATTGAATTTCATTTCATGGGTACTTCTTAAACTATCATTGGAACACTAAGCTAACCAAGGTTTGCTAACATATAGCTATAGGGGGGGGTGCGGGCGGAAGGGCTTGAAACCTATACAATTGCAATGAATTGGAGATTTGCCGTCATTTGGGAGTGTTCTGGACCTTCAAATAGAGTCTGCAACCCTGAGCTAAAGCCAGTGTCTGCTACTTGTAGACTACTCTAAATATAGGAGGAAGTAGGAAAAAGAAGGGACTGATTCCATACCTCTACTATATAGACCAGCTTTATACACGCCCCTTTTTCACATTGTATAGAGCAATATTTAAGAAAAATTAGAAAAACTACATCGGGACTGTTCCTCTGGAATTGGGACAGTTCATATGTATGTAATAAGACCTCTTCTTCACATACAGTCGACTGGTTTCCATTTCCGCCCATGTCCAACCCCACCATTGGAATTGGAACCAGGATGAAACTCCTGATAAAGCGGTATGTGCACATATGCCACTCACCAAATGGGGCGCCTTTCAGCGTTTATAGAATATATGTTCTTGAGTAGTTCAATATGTGCATACTCCTCTCTATTGCAGTAGCCAGGCATCACAGATCTTCATTCACACCTCTATGGGGTAATTTCATTTTGCGCTATATTCGCTTTGAACGCACATCTGCCCCTTTGTGTTTATAATAATCCTATTAGAGAGTAATTCTGGAGTTTCTTTATCATTATCAATATTTTGGAAATGAATGTTCACCATACGTTGTAAGGAAATGCAAATCTGTATCCGTCATACACAGTATTTTCATTCGGAGACGCTAAATAAAACAAAAGCTGTCCATAATACTACCCTCTATTGAGGTCAAGGATTTCGTATTTTTTGCCTTTGACTTGAGGCATATGGAACATGGTGTAAAGGAGGCGATAAGCTATGTAATGCTAAAATAAAACGTGTGCTGGGAATAGACAAAGAATATCTGCAGGAGGTCTATTAAAATGGATGAGAACCTCATCGCTCCTTAGAATTGCCGGCGCTGTGACTGAGAAAAGGGGCTTAGGTATGACAGAGGCTTTTCCTGCAATCATTTGCCTTTGGCATTTATAGCTGTATGGTGTGTAGACTATGGGGTATATTTACTAAGCAGGGAGATTGCAGTGAAATTCGAATTTGGGGAAGTTGCCCATGGCAACCAATCAGATTTGAGTTCACATTCTCCAGAGTGTAAAATGAAACTGAGAGCCCAAATCTGATTGGTTGCCATGGGCAACTTCCCCAAATTCGAATTTCACTGCAATCTCCCTGCTTAGTAAATATACCCCTATGAGTATCTTTACCAAGCCATTGGGATTTACAGAGCTCCAGGGAATATTATGATCTTGGAAACATTATATGAAGATAACATGACATATTACTGTTATGTAGAAAGGGTGTATACATATGTAAGGTCTGGTAAATACATTACACTTGCTGCTTCCCTAAGATTCGGTAAAGTGGGTTTGCAGCAGGTGGCATGGAGGACCCTTATGACAAGTGACTGAGTGATATATTGGGTTCCAGTGGCTATTAGTGGCAATCACTATAATTTTACCCATGATATGGAAAGGCTTTATGCCATGCAATTGTAAAGACACAAGCCTTTATGTAATACACATATATTGGTGCATCAGTATTTAACAAACGTTAAGTATGACCTGTTACCTTTATTTTAACTCCGCTATGCATATTATAGGCATTTCAATATAGGGCACTATTCCTGTCGCCATTATTACAAAAAAAATTACATTACATTACATAAAAAAAAAAAAATTACATTACATTACATTAAAAAAATATTAAGATGAATGTTTCTCTTCGGTATATTGATGGCAATCACTGTGGTCTCATGGCAAGTTGTGTCGTGTTCTTCTAATGATGTGTATGCCCATAAATTATGCACAAGCTTCTCAGTGCAGCTGAAAGCACTATACAGCACATTTAAACATTGTGCCAAGTACATTAGATATGTGTTACAGCATCTGATGAGTTAAAAAAGATGCAAATGTAATTATTGCATCAATTTGCACCTTTTCATGCTATGTAGTAAGTAGTACTACAACAACTGGATCTAGAATTCTATTCTGGTCAAAAATTTGCTGACTGGTAAGAACAGAGTTAGAAGTGGAAGCGATTCCACTCGCGGGTTAGAGAAGGTATGCTATAAGTGCAGTCATAACTGTCTGTAGCCAAACGTACTATCCAGACTTCCACACTGTCCACACTGTGTCCTTATGAGCAAAAGAAAAGACCTCCCCTTGACTGCACTCTTATTTTGTATACAACAGGGATGCAACATCAGCTGTTGCTATGTTCAGGACCCTGTCTACCTTAAACCAACTCCAATACATTTGGTTTAATTGCGACTATACTAATTAAGCTATTGTTTGCAGCTTTTCATTTGCTGAATTTCAGTAGTCTTCTGCACATTTCAGGAGCGTTGGCAAGTTTGAAATAAAAAAGATATCCCGCAGTAGTAAATGCTTGTAAAGGGCTTTCCCTCTACAAAGATATAGGATTATCTGGTTATCGCGGCTCATGTTAGGATTGCTTCGCACTTACTACTTATCACTCGCCTTGTTTCCAGGGTAGACTGGATTATTCGTCAAATCCCGAACACCTTTTTGTTGTAACTGCCTTTGTCCTGTTTGCATCTTGTTAACATCTTGATTATTTGGTTTCTTTGTTTGTTGTGCTTCTTGTGGGCTATAAAGATTTTTCCTCATTATGTGAGGCAGTGGTGTTAATGATAGATTAATCAAGTTGACACCTATGTCAGAGCTATTAAACCAGTGGCTGCACACACTGTAATAACACTTAACGTAGATTGGAATTCTATGTTGTGTTCCTATATATTTCCGCTAAGAGCGAACATGTTTCTACAGAAAATATAAGTAATGCTTCTCTTTTAGCAGTATTGTTGAAGGTGTTATTAATCCGCCAACCATTTCAGACTACAAAACGAAGCAATCAGACAATGTCGTATAATTGTTCCTTAAAGTAATCTAATTTGAAAGATTGAATATTTATGTGTAAAGATTCACAATACTTGTGTATATATTTTTATAATGTGATGTGTGTGACAAGTAGATGACCATAGTCTCTGTTTCTGTTTTCCAGCTGCAAGGATCCATAAAGAGAAAGGTGGAAGATGACCGTTCCCCTGTGTCTTCTAGCATCAATGACATCATATTTTCAAATGACAACAAGCGCCTCTGTCTCGATGATGTTACTCTTCCAATGGGCCAAGGTCAAAGCGCAAGCTCCAACGTATCATGCTCCGATTTGCAGCACTCCCCATTCACAACCAATCACAGCTCTTCATCTATGGGAGTTGGTGGCCATCAAGTTCTTCTTGAAAATAACCATATGAATGGCAGAGGTATGTCTTCTCCGTTCCCTGTAACACAGAATCCAGATATGGGTCCAAAAGTACCATATGAAGAAAAAAACAACAATCTACACACCGTGGACCAGGAACTACAGGACCTCTTGGAAGAGTTAACTAAAATGCCTGATCCATCTCCAAATGACTTGGATATCATCTTACCTGATATGAATCATTCACAACCAACGTTAAGTACAACACCTAAGCTTTCATCACCACAATCATCTCACTTGGACAACCATATCTCTAACAAGGATTTCTCTGGTGGTTGCAGTTCTGCCAATGCTGGTTCACCTCAAATTAGACCCTCATCGGCTGGAACAAGTTATCCTATTGCTGCATCAAACAAGTCTGTTCAGTCCCCCATTCCCAACGCTCAGAGTAAGAATCAGTCACAGACTATGTTACCCGTGTCAATGGCGAACATGCCTGGTGCAAACTGGCACGCACAACAGCTGAAACAACTGGCTGCAAGCAAACAAGGATCTTCGGGCAAGCAGCAAGTGCCAGCAACCAACTGGCCAACAATATCTCCTACAGGTCTCTCGCCCCCATACAGGCCTGGCTCCTCTCCTCAGCAGCAGTTCAGTCCGCAGAATATCATGGTTTCCAACATCAGCACAGGCAGTTTACAGGGAAATACCATGCAAGGTTCACAGAATTCTCTGTTATCAAGCATATCGTCTACCAGCAATCCACCCAACAGGCCTTCTCCACCTTATGTGTCTGAAAAGATTGCAAGTCCAGCTCTTAACCAGCAACCTTTTAGTCCCCAGAGCTCCATGCTGCAGAATATGGCATCAAGCAACATTCCAGCCAACGCCATCAAAAGCCCCCAAAGCAACATGGTCAGCAGCATGGCGCCTGCCAACGCTGGGCCTTCTCCACCTTACCGGCCAGAGAAGCTTTCAAGTCCAGCCTTGCATCAGCAGCCATTTAGCCCCCAGAACACACTGATGTCCGGTCTGACTAATACTGGCAGCCAGCCCAGTCTACAAAATTCTCTCTTCAAGTCAATGACCGCAACACAGCCAAAAAACATGAACATGATTATGCAGCAGCCTTCCAATGGCTTGCAGGCCGGGATCGTCAGTGACAACCCAGTTGGCCATGATCAGTTTTCTTTTAACAATACTAAGCCACTTTCTCACTTTGCACCTGAGTCTTCAGGTCAGAAAATGAACTTGTCACCGAACCCTGGGTCACTAATTCATTACCTTCAGCAACAGCAGCAGCAGCAGCAACAACAGCAGCAGCAGCAACAGCATCAACAGCAACAGCATCAACCTCCAGCAGTGCAACAGCCTCAGCAAGTCATCAAAAACCAATTTCTCCAGCAACAAATAAGGCAGCTCATGCAACCTTCCCAGATGCAGAGACAAATGCAGTCTAGTGGTCTGCCTGCTCAGTCCAGACAGGTAAGAAATCATGATGAATGACTGCATAGTTATTATATAAAAAATACATATTCACTGAAGTCAAAGAGCGGTTTTGAATAAATCACCAACGAACACTATACTAGGGCTCTTCCAGGATTGTCACCGTTCTGTGTCATAGTTCAGTTTGCTGTCACTTGTTTCTCTTAAATTGATCTTAAGACTGTCCACACTTGCGTCAACCTCCATCGTGAAAAATCCCCCATAAATGAATACTGTGCGCTGTACTTTACTCATTTTGCATATAACAAAGATCAGGAAGGAAACATATTTTAGTAAGAGATAAGTACCAGAATAGCTCTAAAACTGGGAATTATAGACTGAAAGGAAATGTGAGGAAGTGCTGTGCTAGAGATACAGTAATAAAACCTTAGTCAAGCAGATTTAAAATCACTTTTTATGAAGGCACAAATGCAGTGATGTGTGTTACATTCATGTGTATATGTATATAATATTATATGTTTTATACTATATATATATATATATATATATATATATATATACACATACACATATAGTATAAAACATAGATATATAGAATTTATGTTGCAGCAATTGGAGCAAATTTTAGCTTTAAATTTAAAAAAGACGTAAAAATCCTTAATGTCTACCAATTTGTCCATTTATGAGTACAAACTGGTAGGCGGGCAAGACTGTGGGACAGTCACCCAAAAGACGGGCTGTCCCACTTAAAATGTGGGAGGTATGGGTTCTGAATGAAATGTGCAGATCCAATAGCAGTGTCATTCTAACAGAACGCCAGAAACTACCTCCTGTGAAATAATAAAGAAGCTATACTAAGGTCATTTCTAAAAGGTACAGAATGCGATGTACAGTAATGGCAAACCCATTCATGTACTATGTATTAAGTTGCTGCGAGAGAGACAAAAATGCAACTTACTATGGTTTCTATTGCATAAAAAGTTATGCAATAGACTTTTTATAGCATCTAGTTTGTTAGATTGTTGCTTTTATAATCACACAAAGACCGTGATGATTTAACTATGGGAAATTCATAAATGGAAATACACTGCAATAGTGCACACCATACAGCGTGTCCATCGGGTTAGTATAATACTTACAGAACCTACGTAATTTGCGTAGTTGTCAGGGGTGGGTTGTGCAGATGCAATGTACCCACGGAGACGGGAGGAAGGATGTAAATGTTACAGTAAGGTCTGGCGTCACCCTTTAGATACAATATAGACTCCTGCACCCTCTTGCATTTAAGCAAAACCGGTGCAGAAGATGTAAGATAGGGTCCTGTGTGCGACTTATCCATACGAGGGGAGAGGAGTGGAAACAACATCTGCATTATTAGTTACTATACTATACTAATGATCACCATCGTAATCAGCCCCTCTGTTTCTAATGGATTACACTGCGCCAGTTCTGCAATGATGAACGGTTCACTCTTCGTACAATAAGACTGTGGCTTCAGCTTTCCCCCCATATAATGGAAAGAGGTGCAGCTTGTGTACTGAAAAGGAATGTGGATGGCTGCCAGTTGGAGTGGGAACACAAAGACATGTAATGTGATCCCTGTAGCCGAGCAGAGAGAGGCACAGCTGCTGTGACATAAACCTGTAAGAACAGCCTTTTAGGTACTGGGTCCTATTGGTAGGAAAGTCTCAAAGGCATTAAAATATCTAAATTCAGTAAAAGTCTGACATGGGAACATTCTTGACTAAGTGGGAAAGGGGAACCTAAGAAATCTTTATAGCTCGCTGCTAAATGATTTCTATACATATATATTATACAGCGGACTATATTACGTGGCACATGGCACCTGCATTATATATTTCTGTGCACAGAAGTTATACGTAACATTATTTATATATGCTCGTTTTATTGCACCTTTGAGGCACCTGCCAATGTTGAATTTTTTTTTTTTTAAATAGGAGGCACCAAGTACCCTTTAACATAAGGATTAGAAACAAAAATACTAAATATATATTATCCCATGCAGTGGTCAAAGTGAAAATTTAGAAGTGGGGGTATGGAAACACAGAATATAATAGAAGTCAATGGAGATTTGTAGTTTTTTAATTACATTGTTGGGAGAAGTGCTGGTATGACATACCCCCGTATACACCCCCACTTCAAGCCCTGATCCCATGGAAGCCCCAATGGCTAAACTAAGAGTCACATGAATGTTGCTTACTAATTGAAAAATCTCATTATTATAAGTAATTGGGTCCTAGCAACTTGATGGACTGCAAACTAAACAGTACACAAAAGGTGTCCACTGTGCTCTGCTGATCATCTGGTTCTTATTTTCCTGACAGCCTTTTAGAATGGGTGTTGGCACACATATCGGGCCTGATCGTAATATAATGTCGTATGTGGAAATTATCTGTGTGTTCATGCAGGACATGTCCAGTAATGAGACATGTGGGTGTGCCTTTACTCCGTGGCCTAAATTTACTAAGAAGAGAGATTGAAAAGTAGGGATGTTGCCAATAGCAACCAATCAGATTCAAGCTAACATTCACCAGTATGTAAAATGAAACTGAGAGCTTCTAATTGGTTGCTATGGGCAACATCCCCATTGTTCAATCATCCTGCTTAGTAAATTTATATATATATATATTTTATGTTAATTAAGAGGTTGCAGAACATATGATGTATTTTATGGATAAATTAGAGGGATATAAGGAGAAACCAATGTGATGTAAGGCAGAGCACACCAGTGTCCGGCAATAAGGAGAGGTAGAGACAGAGTAGGGAGGAATGAGCCATGTAGATCAGTATAAAGAGCAAAAACTATATTGACCCCAAACTCGTCCTTCTTAAACACCCTTGATTTTCCTGTCCCTAGCTGGGGGCGCCTGTCAGTAGCTGGGAGAGACGGAGACACTACGCAAGGGAACAATATTATGACTGTCTCGCCAATATAGTGGCACCAGATAGTTAAAAGGTGTGTGTCTCAGTGATAGCACATTGCTAATGGGCTGATTGACTGCATTCACATGAGTACTGGTTTAGTCAACAAAGTGAGTGTTTAACTAAGTGTGGGCAACAGTGTAAGTCATTGTAACGCCTATTGCACCATCTGGTTTCCAATGTTGTCGCCAAGTTCTGAAACACGATCCTGTAGACACCTGCTGCCGAAGGATCTATTTACCACTATGCTTAAATACCCAGGTGTAAAATTTAAAGATATCACACTGCGAAATAAAACTACAGCAAATGAGCTACCGTTGGCCACAATTTTTATTACCCCTTTCAAAATGTTTTTAATCAAGTGCACAAAATGATTTAATTTCAGCCAATTATAAAAAGCAGCTGTTATGGGAATGAGCGTGACTAAAATTATGATGATTAAAAAACATTGCTGGGTAAAGAGATAGTGCTAGGCGACTCCTAGAATAGTACTAGGAAAAAAGTATTTTATACATATTAATTGCTCATGAATGTCGTGTTTTCTCCGCATGCAGCAGAAATCGGAATTACAGTGTTCCATAACACTGGCGAGGCAGTCATTTTTTGGGTAATGACTGACAGCTGTATGCTAAGTGTCTCCATGACATTGCTCTAGAGGAGTAGTTCTGCAGTAGACCACTAGGCCTATATTTACTAAACTGTGGGAATGAAAAAGTGAAGATGTTGCCCATAGCAACCAATAAGATTCTATCTGACTTTCTCTAGTATGTAATATGAAAGTGAGAGCTAGAATCTGATTGGTTGCTATTGGACGCCACTTTTACATTCCCGCAGTTTAGTAAATATTGACCCTAGAGTGGTCATTCCATCCATAAAGACAAAGGGCCAGATTCTTAAATCCTGCTGGCTATTGGTTTCCTAACCACTGGGTAGCGCTTTGCCATCATACAATGGAATTCATACAATGTAACCAGACTATCAATAGGCAGGGTCTACCTTAATATTTCCAAATCAAACCTACAGGAGTCAGAAATATTATTATTAATCTACAGAGAAACCTAATACAGCTCGTTGCAATAAACCGAAACTGAGTTGGATGACAAGAAGGTGGAGGTCCCTGCTCATGGGTAAAACAAAACAGAGACACTGGGTGGGAAAAGGTGAAGATGATGGGAGAAGGGTAATGGTTGTGGGTGTGTAGAGCGAAGGGAAAGTGAATAGTGAACCAGAAGTTGGGTGATGAGTATGGGATAGAGAATCGGTATGTGTTTAGACTGAAATGTTGACTGTACAGTGACTATGGGCCAGATTCAGCTTTTCACTCTCATGACTTCTCTCATGGGCAAAACCATGTTGCAGGGCAGGTAAATTTAATTAGATGCAATCAGCATAACAGGTGACAGCTGATGTTTCCTAGCCCAAGTCTAATAACAGTGTAACAGTAACACTGGTCAGTATCTGTGTGCAAATTGCAAAAATAAAGTATTCTCCCTGCATGCAAACACTAACATTCATTTTATCTCCCCTGCAATTCAACATGGTTTTACCCATGAGAGTGTAAGTCATGAGTGTAAGTCATGAGAGTGAAAAGCTGAATCCAGGGATCCTATGAGGGAACTTTCAGGTGAAGGTGTCAGTAGTGTTATTCCTTTTATGTCTGGATGAGGTTAGAATGTGGTTGGTATGTACAGAACACATAACATCCATGAAATGAAGGGAACACTGGACAAAACTAAACTCTGAGCCACATCTCAAGGATACTGCAATCCTTATGCACTATGATGACTATGTCTATGAGTTTCCTTACATGATTCCCAATGAATGACAAGCACTGGATCTGAACAGCATATGAAAAATATCAGACTCCTGGTTCTCATCAGGGTAAATGTAATGGCTATTCGATGCATTTTCACATTCCATCTTCTCATGCAGCTGTTTTCTAATGAATATCAAAATCCACCATTTCCCCTCCAGATGTATGGGGCAATGGAAAATACATGTATTTATAGTTGCCGCCTATCTATGTTATGCCATGTTTCAGAACATTGGAATCGATCGCCATTTATTGGCCAGATGGCAAGTCCATGTCCATCTTAGACGAGAGATGAATTTGGTATTGTAAGCTTAGGTAAATTAGGGACACTATATAAAGTATAGGTGAGGTATTTTATTGGTCTGAGAATGGCACATTGTATACTGTAGTCTAAATATAAACCATATTTATTATCGTATATGTTCATGTCGTGAAATCTTCTATAGCAGTTTCGCCTTCTCCAGTATGTATTGGTTATTTTGAAGATGGAAACAGTGCAAGCAAAAAATGTTGTGATTGCTTGTATACTTCCAGCACATGTCAAGTTTTGGTTCTTTTATTTACACGAAGGGTCTGAGTAATTAAAAGTCCTATCAATTCCACCCTTGCATGAGCAAGCGTATTTAAATAGTGCTTCCTCTGCCAAAATTTCCAGCAATATCTAGCTAAGTCATTACGTTTGGAGATATGTAGGTTCCCTCCAGCTACAGTGTGGTTGAAATGAATGAGTGGGTAGAGAGGATGTGGAGAAATACAACCATGTCCATTATTTAGTCATACAGTCCTTCACTCACTACCTCCATTAAGACAGGTATGATCAAATCGAGATGCATTCACCGCTGCAAAAGTCCCTTTTATGAAATACATACAGCTGGAAGCTAAATGTCGGCTGTGTCTGTATCGTCATACTGTCTGAATAGAAAATCATTTCTATAAAGGAGGGGTTGAAGCGTGGAAAGGGAAGGTTAGGTTTCGGCTGTGGGAGGTTTAGAGTAACATTTAGGAGAAGGGTTGGGATTCGGAAAACTCACCTGCAAGTGCTACGGGAGTCATCAAAGTTATTCTGTCGGGCACTTGTGTCATGTTATGCAGTCTACGTCAGCCCTGGGGCTGTTCTCGGTGGCGAACCTCATCTGATCAAAGCCACCAAAATAATGATAAATTGTCACTGCTTCTTCCATATATGACTTAGCTTGGCCTTTTTATACTTATATGGGCTTTCTAGTTAGTTAACAAACTGTAAAGAATTAATTTTACTATGTCTATAAAATGTAACTGCGCTTTTAATTGTACACAATTATTTAAATGTCCTTCTGCTGGAAAATAGCTGAGTGTTTCGTTTTTTCTTAATTTTATGTCTTGACCGAATAGTCGATACACATTTGTGGAAAAACAAGTGCATTGCTTGCCTGACTGGGAGTGAAATTGTTAAATATAACATATATAAAACATTGTGTGTGTGTGTGTGTGTAAGAAAACATAACGGTAATTTGATTTTAATAAAGTAAAAAAAATGATATTTCACAATATAACAACCTTGAGAGATCTCAGAAATGTTCTGCAAAGCATCTAAAAGGTTTGCTCATCAATTAGTAGTCTCTCGAAGACACATACTTCAAACCTCCTGAAGCTCCTTCTTGTAAGACAGAAGCTTTTTCATGTTTTTTTTGACCTGCATAAAGTGAGATGTGTTGGTCTACTCAATGCTAGTGGAATCTGCAGGAGATCCCTTATCAGCCAAGTTTTTCTTTAACTATCATACTTGTGAAGACTTGTGAGTCTACAGGTTAATGGGCGGTAGGTTTCATAGAGATCCTTCCAATACTGTTAAGATGAAGGTTATGTGTATATAATTCATTTACTGCATAAAGCTTCCCCTGCATTTGTACTGCAGCCTTGATTAGGACCATGGCATGGCCAAATGCTAAATACTGTGTCATATCCAGACCTAAAAACATATGAAATGTAGAAGCAAACAGAACATAGAAAGTAATGGCAGATAAGAGCCATATGGCCCATCTAATCTGGCCAGATGTGTAATTATGATGTTTCTTAGACCCCCACATCAGATTTTTCCTCACACACATAAGGACCTTACATGTGCAGAACCCTACCTTAAGTGTCTGTACATGGAAGGGTAATGTATCTAAAATAAAATGTATCTATCCATTATATATAATAAAAATAATATAAAATAAAAAAATATAATTTCCTAGAGACTTTTCATACAGAATCCCTGACCTCAGTGTGTACTGAGTATTCAACAAGGTCTGCCCAATGTTCGAGTACTTGAACTCAGATCATATACTCTCGTGACTCGGTCCTTGGTCTTGTATATCTCTTATTTACAAACCAGAACTCTTTACATTTTTTAAACGATTTGCCCCATCACAGTGGCTCACTGAAGGAAAGATAATCTGTAAAGAGCCAAAATGGCACATGGTATGAACAAAAAGAACATATAGAGGGGTGATATGATAGCAGATTTCGCATATATCAAGATATGTCGCCAGGTAAAGAAGGGGGCATTTGTCAGAGTTGTGATAGAACACTAGGGCATACTTATAAAGTGGGTTTGGTGCTTTGATTTGATGTGCCAATTTATGCAATGAACACGAATAACAAAGCATAAGTAGAATTCATGCTACTTAAAAATATAGCATTATGTTACTGTTAAATATCTTTTTTGAGCATGTTCGGGTTTTTTTTGCAACCCATACTATCTACACCCACTGTTGGAAGAACACTGCTGGATGTACACTATACATTGCATTGTGTACGAGTTATACTGGATAGATGGGAGGGTAATTGTGTAGCANTGAAGCAGGTTACTGCACTCAGGGTGGATAAAAGAAGATTAAAGGGCAACACATACTGGGCATTATGCCAGTCGGGCAATGGTTCATATCAGCAACGTACATGTATGTGTAGATGAAACATAGACCCGGACAGTATACAAAATGACACTTAGGTTGACAAGAACAGCAGACTTTTGTTAAAGCAAACACTTGCCACACAAGATGCCTCATTCATGTGACTTCACTGGTATTGTCATTTTCTTCCCGCACTGATTTGTTGTTGAGTTGTTGATGTGATGCTTTAACAACGTACAGATAGATGAGGAAGCAATTCAATCGTATAGTGTGGTTTAGTGTTTTTTTTGAGGGGGCGGGGAGTTCCCCCTCCTTGCAGTGCACCCCCTTGTGACACACCACAGGGGGTACCAAACTAGAGCCTATCATACTGACAAAGAGTCAACCAGCATGATTCACCATCTAACAGTGAAGCTGCAGCGCCTGTCACACTGTCTTTGTGTCAATGTGACAGGCTAGGTGCACTCAGGATGGGGCGCAGTGAGGGTGCTCTGTTTGCCATTCTGTCATGCAGGGCACCCACTATATTTTTATATAAGTGGCCCATTCCCATCTGTGCGTGTGTGAGAGCATTGAGAAAATGCGATCATAACTTAGGTACGGAAATATCCTACTACGGTACATCAGGACCAGACCTTCGTATCATTAGGGCCCAGAATCAGCAAACTCTACTCTGCAAGAAATTAACTTCACTTAAATCCAACATCTTTTCTCTTTCTTTAATTCATTGCAGCTAATAAAAAAAAACTCTCACTTGTGATCATTCATCCTCCTGAAGGCATTTGAAAGAGAAATATAATTGAACGGCCAAACACGGCAAATAAGATTGCCAGCTTTGTAGCGCGTCGGGTTAGTCTACATATAGCCAATGGTTGTATCAAAAGAGATATAATAATTTATTTCTGCACAGGAACTCTTAGAAAGCACAACAAAACATTTTGACACCTCAATTATTATTGAAATGAATTAATGCCTCTGAAATGTGTCCACTGTTGAATTAGTATTCATAATATGCCTTGAAACATTTCCCAGTACTTAAGATAAAGAAAGAACACACATATTACAATGTTATCAAACACTGCCGTATATTCACTCATTACCTGATCGCTCCAGCGGCTCGCTGGAAGTATGCAGTATTTTCAGCTGGGGAACTATGAAATGTGTCTGATGCTAAGCGCTATGTAAAGTTATAGCTGCCAATATCAGCTTCAGGAATTTTCCATTGCATCATAAATGTTTTTAAACAGTTTGCTAGATTCTGGCAGAATATAATAGACTGCGAGTAGTAAGTAAATACATGTTTTTACTATTGATACATGAAGGCAATTAATATTTCTCACATACTCATACACACAGAGGTTCATATTTATGATTAAGTATGTGTTATTTAAACCTTATTGCCTTCCAAATGGACCCATGCACAGGGCTGTATACAGGAATGCATTTTCCCCGTTTTTAATGGATCACAGACNCTTTTTGTTAATTCTGCAACCATGCCATGTCACAGGAAGGCCAGGGGTGCATAAGCAGGAGCTGGCATTTCAGACATGCACACATGCTCTTGGTAAAGCAGAGACATCAGCATTGTCACCCTCTCCTCTTACAGGTAAATGACTTCTCTGAGTCAGGGGAATGGGAGACAGCAGATAATAAAATTATAGAAGAAAGTCATTAATTGGGAAAGGGGGAAAAGGAGAGCAGTGGAGAGGCAGGAATATATAAGAAACTGTGTGGTGAACATTGGCATGGGATGGGTACAGAGTGAATAGGTATGTATATAGGGAACAATGAGGAGAGCGAGAGAGGTATATAGGGAACAATGAGGTGAGAGCGAGCTCTTAAGGGGAGATGTTGAGAATTACGTGAATTATTAAATGCTTTAGTGCAAAACTCTGTCCCCTCTTCTTTTCATTCCAGAGTTGGGACTTTCCTCTCTTCAGTGCAGAGTCAGACTGCTCTTCTCTTCAGTGCAGAACCAGACTCCTCTTCTCTTCACTGCAGAGCCAGGCACCTCTCATTTTCAGAGCAGTGCTGCGTCCCTCTTTTCTATAGTGTAGAGCAGGGACAGGGACCTACTTTTCTACAGTGCAGAGCCAAGCCTCTCTTCTTTATAGTGCAGATCCGGGCCTCTCTTCTTTTCAATTGAGAGATGGAGCTCTTCTTCTTTTCAGTGCAGAGATGGAGCCCCTCTTATTTCAGTGCTAAGATGGAGCCCCTCTTCTTTTCAGTGCAGAGATGGAGACCCTCTTCTTTTCAGTGCAAAGATGGAGCCCCTCTTCTTTTCAGTGCAGAGTTGTAGCCCCTCTTATTTCAGTGCAGAAATGGAGCCCCTCTTATTTTAGTGCAGAAATGGAGCCCCTCTTCTTTTCAGTGCAGAGATGGAGCCCCTCTTCTTTTCAGTGCAGAGATGGAGCCCCTCTTCTTTTCAGTGCAGTGATGGAGCC
>JABWIB010000772.1:10938-20938 GCA_016617825.1 Platyplectrum ornatum | reverse complement strand
TGGATCCTCTGATTGGAGTATTGTGCAGGATTGGTTTAGTGCACCATGAATGGACCCATCTACACTGTACATTGTAAAATCCTCGCACACCTATTTGTAAACGTGAACCAGCCATGCTGTCAATAGGTGCCACAAGTGTAAAACATGTTATGTTTGGAAGGGGTGGAATGCATTTTGATTGGGTATCATGGTTGCATGCATAAACACAACGAGCAGAAACTAGGGGTAATACAGAACAGAAGCTCTGGCCCAGAAAGAAATGCTAGGACTAAGGATTAAGGTTTTCTGACCAGAGTTACTCCATGTAACTGCTTTTCCAAAATCGTCAGCCACATTGGACCAGATTCAGATATAAGGTACTATTGACTTACTCACCACTTACTCATGAATGGGCAAAACCATGCATGCAAACAGTAGCATTCATTTTACCTCCCTTGCTATTCAACATGGTTTTGCCCACTCTTTAGTAAGCTGTGACTAAGTCAATAGTGCCTATAAGTCTGAATCTGGTCCAATGTGCTCTTACACTATACAACACTGGTTTATGGGTTCCTATATTACTCCATTACCTAAAATGCTTATTATTATTATCATCCTTTGTATAGCTCCAATGCATTCCGCAGAGCTGTACAGACAGAAAAACTGTGTGCTGTTGTGAACTTTCTGATGATGTGATTGGCTACAGGGTCATCTACCAAGACCCGCTTCAATACTTGGAACTCTCGAATGAGCAGGAGATGGAGGGTAATAACAAAAAGGTATTAACCATCATTTATTTTACCTTAAACTGATGGTAAACACACACACACACGTTTCACACTTCAATGTGAATGTTATTAACATCCATATGCATAGANGTGACATTTTTGATATATCCTTACCCTAGCCAGCTGTGTGTACAGAGAAGCCAGGAAGGCTCGGACCAGGACAACCCTTTAGCCTTTACTTATCATTAGTTGCGAAATGCTCAAGGCAAAACCCGGCTGCTCTCACATGTCACTGCTGGCTCTGTGTTTCTATAGACATCTGACTAACTGCACAATTTTGTTTAGTGGTTAGAACTTTCCCTGCCAGGTGTGAGAATCTTCTCATGGCTCCCATCAAAGGCTTTCTGCTTTGTTGTATGCAGTTGGATGTGCCAAGCGCCACAAGGACAGAATAAAGGCAAACTTAAAAGAACTTCTTCACAATAGCATCTACTCATGGATCACTTACAGCCTTCAAACAAAGCCTCGCGTAACTGACAGCCCCCGAGATAAACTCAGAAACCTGAGCTTGATACTATTTTCACATAGCCGTATATCAAGAAAAAGGAGGAAAGATGGAATGAATCTGAGGATACATTATGGCCGCTTTTATCTGCGTTCGTATATCAAGATTTGAGGAAAAGGAAGAACACAGGATGAATGGTCACAAAACTCAAATAAATTGGATGTAGACCACAGGCATAAACTAGACAGGATTCAGGTCAATAAAATAATGTATACAAAGCCGGGACAAAGATTCAAATAGATGCCTTGCTGTGATATAAAGCAGTGTCAGGGTAACATTGCAGGACTCCTGTGCCAATTTACTAATAGTCTCATCCCTGCAAGTCTAATTTACACGTGAATAATATCTGTTATATTTTGGTGGTTAATTAAGGTCATATGGACAGTAACAAATGGAAGCATAGGCGTTACATCTCTATTTAACTTGGAATATTTATTCGACTGTGCCAAAGCAGAAGATTTTTGATAGATTAGAATGGGTAGATTTACTAAGGGCGTTTAAGGTGCACAATTAGGAATTTTCAGGGCTCCTCTTAAAACAGATGTAGAACTACAAGTGCCAGTAGGTCATGTGTGCCACATCAAGCTGGCATCTGTGGGCAAACCACAATGATCTTCCAACTCCTGTCATCGCTAGTATCCCGGTAAAGTTTAATCCATGGGCTCCTTTCCCCACACTAACTACCTGTCAGGTGTGAGGCAAAACCACGTTGAACCGCAAAAGAGGGAAACGAGACAGTGAAAGTAGAATTAGAGTTGCTTTGTGGCAATTTGTAGCTCAACTCTAAATAGCTGTGTAAAATTTAATTGTCCAGTTTTTGGGTGGAACAGCCCCATTTTTAACCTAATAATCTTAATCTAAATTCTAAAATGATATATCCATAATATAATATGTCTATAATATAATATACCCATATGCTCTATGGTTAGTGTTCACCTTGTTGCACCTCTTGTTCATTTCGGCCCTCTACACCCACTAGACTATATTAGTGCAGGGGTAAAGGGCTTGGGTGGGAGTTGCCTTTCCCCTGCTCCTAAGCCTTGTCTCTGCTCCTAGAATCAGGGCCCGAAGTGGGGATTCTATAGTGCCGGTATGGCGCTAAGCCCTGCCCCTTACATAAGCCCCGCCCCCTCCGGACCCGCAGTTTTTTTCAACTAACATTGCCCCCTCCAGCACTGGAGCTTAGAAAAGGGGGCGTAGCTTCGCGGGAGAAGTGCCGGTATGCCATACCGGCATATACCGTCCCACTTCGAGCCCTGCCTAGAATTATAAATAAGTATTGGCCCAGCACATATAACAGGCCTCACAGGACTCTGAACAACAACAATTGTATTGCCGACCTCTTATTAAATTCTGTTATTGGGAATGCCCCACCCAGGGCCAGGATTAAGGAGTGAGGGGGTAAACTATGGTGGCCCTGCCAAACTATATCAAGCAGTACATACATATAAATATAGCTGTATATTAAACAAGAGCTATAATTCTGCCCTGTGTGGGGAATGGGGTCCCAGGGTCATCACCCCATCGCCCTGTGGTTAGTCTGGTCCTGCCTCTACCTATCTAATACTATTCTCTCCCTAATAGATATTGTCCAAGCCTTGTCATCTTGCATTGCTTTTCTGGCTAGTCATGTGACAGGTACAACAAAGCATACACTTTCTACAAAACATAATATATTACGCAAAGGAAGAAACACAACAGTAAATCATGACACGCTGCCACACTCCATTACATACCAGTCCAGTTTACTACTAACCCAAACACTGTACTCCATCCACAGACCTTCATATGAAATGTATATCTCTGCCTCCAGCATAGCACAGGTCTCATTTCCAATCGTTCTATTGCACATTACTCATATTTTGTATTTTCCACTATGCCCTATAATATTAATGGTACCTCTGATGCATCATTACCCCCATTCTTGCACACCAAGAACATTGACACCAACACCGACCCATGTTCAGTTAAGTCAATGATATGAGTATTACTCAGCATACAAGGGGTTAATTTGCATATATTTAAACGTTACGTTTATTTATTATTACATGTCATTTAGTTTGTTGTCATGTTTAAGGCAGGGAAACGTTTTGCAGTCCCAGATGTGCAGTCCAGTTTAGCTATGTTTAATACTTCCATGCTTGAATATAAAAGGTTATGTTTGTATTGGCACATATGTGGTTACACAGATGTAGGAAACTTCATTTTGGGATCACACCTACTTTTTTTTTATACATTTAAAGCAAAATGCAATAGTATGTAATGCGAAGGACCATGAATATGCCACATATGCCGCTGGTGACACTTCAAACCATAAAAGCAGATTACTAGCAGTTAAGGCATGCAGTGTTTCAATGGAACCAACCTCTCCATGCGACAAGCACAGGGCCTGCACAGTACTTGTTACATTATACTTACATTCTACGCTGACATAAACTCTGACCAATAAACATGGAATTTAATATATATATTTGCTGTTATTCTTATTTCAAGTGACCTTATAGCCCAATGGAGCCCTTGAAGTCATTGCTATGGGTTTGCTATAACAGGTTACACTTGTTTAAAATACCTGCTAGGACTGGCGCTTTATGGGGGGTTCTGATTACTAGGACCCCTTCGATGGATCTGGATCCGCAACTGATGATCAAGCCCTCCCCATCCATAGTGAAAGTCTGGTTCACCATGCAGGGGACAGGGCTTCGGACTGATTTCAGGGTCATCCAGCTTTCCTTAATGTACACTATTGCATGCAGGGGGTGTAAGGAGGTGTGTGCGTACCCCCCCACATAGATAAATGTGCATACTGAATGCTGGGATTGCTTAAGTCTGGATTCGGTCCTTTGTCCTCCGTACTTAATTATTAATTTATGTTATATCTATCTAAGTACTACCTGCATACTACCAATAATGGGAACGGCATACATTACTGATCCTCAATGTCGGAGTGAAACATGANCTAATTAGAATATCTATACTTCAAAACAGTCAATGATCAGACTATGAAATGTGCATCCTAATTGTAATCCTGCTAACGAGAAACATATTTAGATGTCAAAGTGGGAGGCAGAGTAAATATCATATGGCAACATAATAATTCTTCCCCAGTAAAGAAAGTTTTTGATTAGGAACAAGGAAACCCTTGGCGTTGTCATATAGAATTGCTGTGAAGCGCCATAGTCCGGCTGTGCCCTGACCACACAAGAAGCCCCTTTAAAGTCTTCACATTCCAGCTAATAGTTTTGCAGTAAGAATAACAACCCGCTATTCTAATGGGTTACATCTGAATTGGCCTTTAAAGTGACAAACCAATTTATTCCTAAGAAAACGCTGCCGGGTTCATGAACCGCTTATAATTCCATAACAAAGGGGTTTTTTTTTTTTCTCCACCAGACAAAACCTATTAACAACTTGAAATCCAGCACTTCCCACTAGTGGTGATACACATCTCTACACATGTGTAGCTTATGTTACTCACATTCTTACATGGCATAGAATAAGAGCCTCGTTTTCCTAATATATACCCGCTGTAGGGCATAGGCTCGTCGGATTTGACAAATACCCATCTGGATGCGTCAGTCAATGAGACGGACTGGGTCGTGTGCCGATGTTTACCAGACACTGGACATTACAGCCGCACAGTCCATTGTTGTAATGAAATGGCCATAAGCGAGACATCACAGCGATCTTTAGTATATCCGACTTGTTTCCTTCCATAAAAAGCAGTCAGCCCTCACGCAACACGCTGGATATGTGGCGCTAGAAGTATATCCACATCTTTCATGTCTAAAGTATACAAACCGGATGTGTAGTTTTTTTTAGGGGGGGTTGCAAATATTCCCCCAGAGGCTATCTGTATTATCCAAAGCTTAACTGCGTCTGCAGAATAATAAATAGTATGTGACATATAGAGGCAGCCAGCCAGCTGGATGTAAGCTGTNGAGCAGTGTTTGCATTTAAGTGTCTTATATTTTAAGGTGCCATGTTAAACAACACAGGAGGGGAGCCCGGGACTCACCTAGTGACATATGGGTAAATAAAGAAAGTGATTTTAGCAGCTCCAAGTACCCGGCAGGGATTTCTGTCTTTCTGCGGCACATATAAAAGAGTGATTTTTCAACAGCAGCGTTTGAGTATCTCTGACAAGCAATGCTTTAAGGGTATTATACTTAGTAGTATATAGAAGATGACATGTTGGTCATATACGGCAGAATGCTGATTTTCCCAAACTTTGGGGGATTTTCAGAAAGCAGACAAAGGCTCAGTGTGCGCCCCCGTTACTGGATCAATAATGTGATACACAGGCATCTGGAATAGAGCGAGACTCTGCTTTTTCTCTTCTCATCTATTTTGAATGTGCTTGACAGCACTCCCAGCAGCGGGGCTGAACACCAACCAGCGTCTGCACGGCACTGCTTCCCTCCCTCCCTGTCCCTTATGTTTATTACANAAATAGGGACATTACAGGCAAGGCGGTCTCTTTATGCCATCATATTTTGGTTGTTATCTATTAGAACAGACTAAGATACTTCGTTTAACATCGTATAAGGGAAACAGTGCGATGCATTGGATAAAAAAGAAATAAATGAATGTATCATGATGAGCCACCCTCAATAGCACACCTCCCAACATGTGGGTGGCCGAAAGCGGGACAAATTTAGCCCCGCCCCCGATCTGCCCAAACTCTGGCCCTGATCCAATAAGCTCCGCCTCTTTTACCGCCGCAATTGCAGCATTTTTTGCTTTAAAATTCATGTCGGGACATACTGGAGGAGGGACGGACAGCAGGACAGTCAACCAAAAGCGGAACGGTCCCGCTAAATTCGGGACACTTGGGAGGTATGCTCAGTAGTTATACTTAGGGGTATATTTACTAAGCAGGGAATTTGCTGGGGAATTGAAAAGTGGGGAAGTTGCCCATAGCAACCAATCAGATTCTAGCTTACATTCTCCAGTATGTAAAATGAAACTGAGAGCTCGAATCTGATTGGTTGCTATGGGCAACTTCCCCACTTTTCAATTCCCCAGCAAATTCCCTGCTTAGTAAATATACCCCTTAGTTTANAATCCACTATTACATTATTAGGCANGTGTCATCAAACGACANGTCCCAGCTTTGTCAGGNATCATCTATGTNTNTGCATTTAACNCATGCTGGGGCTTGTAGTTTGACAACACCAGGAGAGACGCAGTTTGCCTACCCCTGACCTATTATATTGACTATGCTTCTATAAGTAAAGCAACTGCAATGTCTATAGTACACTGAGGGGCCGATTCAGTTCCTGGGTAAGACGCGAAAAAGCGNGTAGATAGGACACGATAAATCCCCCTTACACAAACAGCATAAGGGGACATGGAGAGGACTGAATAAGCCCCTTCGCGTCATTTCACACCCTCACCTGTGGTGACACAGCAGGGACACCTTTTTAAAATGAGTTTTCCCCAAAATTATGGGCAGTGNTTCCAAGGGTTTAATGCATTTTGCTATTTTCTTTCTAATATTATGGGGCTTAGTCAGAGCTGTATAAAGATCACATCGCAATGTGGAATACATATGTTCAGNTATGTAGAAAACACATGAAATCTGAATGTAGACAAACCATAATTAAAAGCACACGAGGGAAAGAAATGTAGAACTGGAAATNGAAAAAACTGCTTACTATGTGCAAGTTAGCATATCTCATGCTCCCTGAAGCCCTATCAAGGTAATTCTGCAAGTTTGTCCGTTAGCTTCAATTATGCACATGAATAATAATTCCATTAACCTAGGCATTATGAAAAGTGCTAGTTTCATCATGAGATAACACTATGGGCTAGAGTTACTGAACTGAGGGGATAGAAAAGTGGAGATGTTGCCCATAGCAACCATTCAGATTCTAGCTGACAATCTCTAGTATGTAATAAGAAACTGAAAGCTTAATTCTGATTAAATCTGGTTGCTATGGGCAACATCTCCACTTCCCGCAGTTTAGTAAATATCCAGCCAGTACGGAATGTTAGAAACCGGCAATGTACCGGCTAAATCGGTACGGTTGGAGGGTATGCCAGAACATCTGTACTTTTCAACAGCAGTTTCTTGGTTAGTGCCAGAGACTTCGGTATGCAAATTAGAATGATATGAAAGGCTTTCCATTTTATAATATCTAGCGGTAGTGTTAGCAAAGTGAATAACGTAAACACACAGACCCTTGACCCTTAAGCTTATTGTATTTTTAAGGTCACATTAGGACATTTAAGTAGATGAACATTTATGCCAAGACGGCATGCTTATGCTGTAATACATGATTAAATATTACACGAGACATAATTTTGGTTTTCTGTATTATGGAGACCTGCAGACTTCCTTCCTGCTGGGTAAAGCTTCCTGTTTCCCACAGTGCAGACCATTCGGGTAGGGTACACATGAGAAGCTTACCGTCCCGGCTTGCTTACGGTTTATCTGGTAATGACATAATGTGAACTAAAGATTCTAAAAATGAAAACAGTTTTAAGCATTAATGAACAAAGATGATTAGAATAAGTGCAGGTTTGCCATCTCTTTACGGGGTCTCTTGACATACAGTTCGCTACTGTCTCTGCAAGCACTGGAGGAAAAACCCATATATTGTTCTTCAATACAAAATAGGTGAAAGAGTAAGAAATTAGACAGAAAATAACATTAAATGATATGACCAGTGCCAAACACGGCAAAATTGCAGTTCAGTAATCGTTCTCATCAGATTTATTGTTCTTTCTCTCCCCTCTTCCCTGTTGGCAGGATCCGAATGCTGGAATCGTTCCCAGAATGCAAGAGCCAAGCTCCATATCAAATGCAGGTCCTGGGCCTACTCCTCTAACGGCGAATGGCTACATACGCAATGCCATCTTGAAGGAACAAATAATGAGACGGCAGCAGGTGTGTAAAATTGCTCCTTATCACCTTGATATAATGCGGTTTTGTAACACAGATAACACACCCGTTGTCATTAATTATTACAATATACAAATAATGGCGTGCGTCAAATAATTTGTTAATCTCAGTAACTTAGAAGACAATTATTATCGATATGTTCTTTAGCCTTATTCATCTTTGCAGCTGTAGTAGTATGTTAACCAGTATTGATTGGACCGTTGTGCGTGACTGCGGCCCTGGTATGAGGTAAACTGTCGGTCTATGACCCGCCAAGGTTTATCAGGGGCCTCAACTTATTTCTGAACCTCCTAACTTGATTTGAGCTTGTTCTGCTTATAATCACATCATGGACAGTGGTGTCTGTTCTCATGCCAAAAATGAGAATGTTATTGTAGCAATGACTATCAGTAGTGCAAAATCTTTTCCTTCTATGAGAGTCGAAACAACATACTTTTTTTAGGACGTTTAAGCTCAAACACTCGGTGGAGGTCTTATATAAAATGCTTTTTAATGTTTCTGTATTTTTGACCTGTTTTGCAAATAAAAGTAGCTGAATGCAAAACAAATTGTCAGTTACATGCATATTTTCAGAAAACGCACTCAACTTTCATAGGAGACATGTAAAACCTTTCTCATCACTAGTACCATTGGACTGGATCCAGACCGCCACTGCTGGTGTGCTCGGAGCTCTGAGAGTAGCATCCCAACTATTATACAGTAGTGGCTGTCCATTGCTCCTATGGAGTTATGTTTGCAGTATCATACCTTAAGATTGCAGGATATTAAACCAGTCCTTACTGTATAGATATCACACCTCTGCTGTGTCCCATCCGCTGCAGGAATATTTACCAGGACGATTAGGCTTACAGGGAGCTGTAAGCTGTTCTGGACCTCAATTTACTAAACTGTGGGATTGGAAATGTGGGGATGTTGCCTATAGCAACAAGTCAGATTAATGCACTCAGTTTAATTTTCCATACTGGAGAATGTGAGTAAAATATGATTGGTTGCTAAGGGCAACATACCCACTTTTCCAGTTCTGCAATTTAGTTTAGCCCTGGTTTGGTTCTGGACAATGCGCACAAGAGAGGGGAGTGAAAGGGGAGTTCACTCCTATCTCTCATGCAAATTACTGACCTACGTGCTTATAGCATACCTCCCAATTGTCCCGATTTCAGAGGGACAGTCCTGATTTCGGGGTACTGTCCTGCTGTTCCGTGCTGTTCCGTGCTTTGTCACTATAAGGGTTTTTTTTTTAGCCCCCCAAGTTGACAAGGAAAAGGGGGGGTATAGGGCAGGGTGTGGGTGGGGCTGAACAACACTATGGGTGGGGCTTATTTGTTTCAATGTGTCCGGGTCATAGTGATCAGAAAATGCCCCTATGTAGTAAATCTGGATCAGCTGGACAGATGCAAATTGATACAATTCAAATGATTTCAATTGAGTAAAAATGTATAGACGAAGCGCCCAGCACTGCCCTTCACCATCGCTTCATCACAAAGTGTCAGTCATTTGTGTCCACAGAAACCCACAATAAGTTCCATAAAAGACTTGGGCCTAAATTCACTATGCAGGAAGTTTGCAGGAGAATTGAAAAGTGGGGATGTTGCCCATAGCAACTAATCAGATTCAAGCTCTCAGCTTCATTTTACGCACTGGAGGATGTGAGTACATACTGGAGAACATCCCCACTTTTCAATTTCCCTGCAAACTTCCCACTTAGTGAATTTAAGCCTAGGTACGAGAGACCCACAGCAAGGTGTAAACATAGGGTAAAAACATGGACATGGCTATTCCTGAGCTGATGATATATATATATATATATATATATATATATAT
>JABWIB010000772.1:0-10012 GCA_016617825.1 Platyplectrum ornatum | reverse complement strand
AACATTGCATCAGATACAGACTTTAGGCACTACTGACTTGCTCGCCTGTGGGTAAAACCATGTTGAATTGCAGGGGTGTAAATGTCATTAGTTGCAATCAGTATTACAGGTGAGAGATGATGTAATAACAGTGTAACAGTAACGCTGGTCAGTATCTGTGTGCAACATGCAACAATAAAGTATTCTCCCTGCATGCACACACTGACATTCATTTTACCTCCCCTGCAATTCAACATGGGTTTACCCATACCTGATCAAATCAGAGTGCCTAAAGATCTAAATCTGGCCCTATTTGCTCCTTCCCACTACATATGCCCAGAACAAATGCTCTTGCAATTATAGCAATCCAGATAGAAATGCAACTCGCTGATACTGCTAGTATCCAAAGGTGCATTTTATGTGGGGAAAGTCCAAGTACTGTAATGGTATTCTCACACAACTGAACCCAATTCAGTAGTTTTGTTTCCAAACTGCCACAATTTGCCTTTTGTATGAGTTGGAACAGTTAATGCAGACCCTGATAATCAAACAAAAGAATGGGCAATTACGTGTCCCAAACCAAATCATCCTATACACACATCTCTGTATAAGCGTGTGCTATGGAAAAGATTCATATAAGTCCTCAGTCCCTCCCATACTATACAGTTTACATGCCTCCCCATCCACTAGGCCTAAATCCATATGTACGGAGTAAAATGTTACATACAATCATTGCGACATTTGTCAAGTTCCAGTTCTGTGCATATGCAGTACACATGGCACATGGCCGGAAATCATCCATTATTAGAGGAAGATCTGGCACTATATTTTTAAGTGATCTGTATTATATAAAATCTAGATGCAGGAAAAATTTGCTTATGCGCCAACTGTTATACATTTTATAATGTGCTTTGTGTCTTTTTTTACTTCAGCTCTTCCGCAGACACTCCGTACTGACTGCGTCCAGCCCATGCCAACGCCTCCTCAGAGCCATCGTATGATCACATCATCTCAAGGGATGATTCAAACCAACATGGGCTCTGGAATAACGCCAACAACGATGAATCAGAACAGTGGAACNATGGTCATGATCCCACACAACACCGGAAAGCAGCAAGGGATATTTCCAGCATCTTCAGATTTCAACATGCCACTTCGACAGAACCAGAACGCACTCAGTATGAATTCCGGTTGCCAAACTGTGCACAGCCAGTCAGCTGTCCGACCTGGGATGACATTGTCTGGATACACTTCAAGCTCCTTAATAAATCATTCTGCTGCTCAGCAACATTTGCGGCAGTCCAACATTTCGAGAATCCCGAATGTCTACGCCAGCCCTTCTTCTCAAATGTGGACTCAAGCTGGAGTTTCAAGAATACCAGGTCAAAACCAAATAGATCCCAGCATGCAACAATTTCCCAGCAACCCTCTCTTTACCAAACAAAATGTCAGACCAAATATGACAAGCCAGCAGTTTCCTCATCAGGGATTGGTACCTCCTAACCAGATAGCTCCTGGAGTGCAAATAAGACAAATGCAAAAACTTGGTCTATCCCAGACGAGTCAAGGAGTCGGGTCTATAAACAGCGCCAACATTGGCAACAATTTGTCCCGAGGGCAGCTAGCAGCTCTTAATGCAATGAAAGGAATGCCACAAGGTGTTGCCACATTTAACCAAATGAACCCTGGTCAGCTTGGGCCACCTTCTTATGGACCAGCATCAGTCCAAACACCTGACACTTTTGATAGGATAAGCTGCGGTGCGGAGCTTCACCAATACGACTTTGTTACAGCACAGAACAGCTCTGTATTGTCCGCTAACTGCAATGAGGCAGACTTCATTGAGTGTCTCATGAAGGGGGGTACTAGCAGCAGCACCGATGAAGACTGGTTAAACAATTTGACAATTCTCGATGACATTCTGGGGCAACACAGTCAAAACCCTGGACCCGTGTAGTCCACCGCAGAACCAACATATCTGTATTTGAGTCCCACAAACTGAAACCAATTGTTTGCATACCAGGTGCCAGTTGTTTTCAGATGCCTGTAAATATTTAAATATTTTTTAAATTATGGTTCTTTTCCAACAAAAAAACAAAATAAATAGAAGTATTGTTACTTCTGTGCGTGATTGTATATAAAATTATGGCATAATGTTTTGTTACATTATAGGACTTTCATTTATAACTCCTTGTTTAAAATATGCAAATATTATCATTAGTTTCAGTAATACTATGTATTACAGTCTAAAATTATTGTTATGTTTTTTGACATGACAAAATGTAGGGGTGTCAAAGCAAACTGAATACAATGCATGCCATCATATTTCCTTTACTCCTCCAAAATATTGACTTTTTAATATAGTCGGGCTATCAGCGTCAAGGGTTGCCAACTGTTATTACATACAGTACAGTAATAATATATTCAAATAAAGGGGCATTTTTATTCCATAANTAAATACAAAAAATTCTTATCACTACCATACTGAATTGCCTAATGATTATGAGATTTGAAAACGTTCCCCCCATACAGTCTGATCTAGATATTGATGTTGCTTGGGGAAAAAATATCTTTTCATTTTGTATACAAAATGTATTACAAAATAGTTTCAGTGTGGGGTAACCCTGGAAATTGCTGTCTTATATGAAAACAAAAAAAAAAGTACATCCAGATGAACAGAGGATTTTTTTAGGCCAATAATTTCTGACCAGTTTGAGGTCGATATTAAAAAAGCTAAAAAAAAACAACTTGGCGGCATTGATAATAAAAAGCAGTTCAATACACATATAAGATTAAATTGACAAAAATAAATCATAGTTGTCCACTTCTGTAATATTGGATTACAAGAACATTGTTGGTTTGCACACCTCTGTATATATTTGTAGTATAAAGGTGACTGGTTCCTGGTTTTAAGGCTTTTTCCCAATTATGTTTTACTGAAAAAACTTTGTTTGAAAGGAAAAGCCTAGACATGAATTTTGTCAATTTTGTCTATGATGTTTTTGTCGGCTAATATTGTCCTATGTATATTTAAGAGTCTGTTTATAAAAAAAAAAATTCCACTGTACTGTAAACCTTTAAATGTTCATACTTTTGTGTAATCATATTTTAATAATCACACCATATTTCTGTAATGCATTTGTAATATAATGTCTGCATCAAGCACAGAATCAATGATGTTTTTCTTCATACCATAATAAAGCCAGGGGAAAAAAATGCGTTGCTCTTGATTTTAAGTTGTGTATTTTTACAAAGCAAGTCACATTTATATTAATGTGTGGTTTCCCTCCCTTGATGTTTGTGCAACATTTACGACTTTTAATATTTAGCAGTTCTAGTTATAGAGACCATCTTAATAAATTACTGGTAATTATGTGGTCAAGTCACTACTGGTGGAAACTTGTGGCTTCTTCCGTTTCATAGAGTTTAATTTTTCTTTTAGCAATTTGTGAAGAATATGACAAAGGCTGGTGCCTACATAGCTCACCATATGTAGGGAAAATATAGACATAAGGAAGCTAATACCATGTGGAATATTTCATTTGATCTATAGATCAGTGGTCCTCAAACTTTTTCTGGTGTGTGTGTACCAGCTACCCATTATTGAATCAGGTCAAATACCAGTGACCAATCCCATTCTGCCCCATTGCCTTAATTCTTTTTTTCACACCTACATCCTATTTAAACCTGCCAGTCCTGTCTGCCACCACAGTCTGCCAATCCACCTGCCATTCCTGCTCACCATTCCAATCTCCTACTTACTGGGCTCAGTGGTTTCTAGTGCTGCTGACTGGCGGCCACAACCTGCGGATTACCAGCATCATCAGTCTATCCCCACCAAAGGGGCTCTAGTGAACACCTGGCCTCGGGTAGATTCCCTGCCCTGGAAGTTGGCCACTGGGGACCATAACATTGTAAAATGAAACAGAGTGCTTAAATCTGATTGGTTGCTATGGGTAACATCCACAATTTTTCGAACCCCACAGTTTAGTAAATTTAAGCCCTGGTGTCTTCAGTAAATACTGTATTTAATGTAGGATGAGGCTATAAAAAATATATGAAAGTTAGAAATTGTTGTANTTTCAAACTCACTTTTTTATTAAAGAAAAATAAAATAAATGCAAATGTACTGCAGCACACTAGGTAATATGGCTCATGTTTTTATTCAGCTTACAATAGTCTTATTTGTACTGGATTGGCCTCCAGAAGTGCTGTGGTTAAAGTTCACCCATATAAATAAATTCATTTTACGTATCTGTTACTTTGTTATTTTTGCATTTGTAATAAAGTTCTACCTGCTAACCTTTTCAGGCTATAGCGCTGGCAGCTATATAAAAGTAGCATTTAACCTTCCAGATAATGCCCCATTCTTGCAATCAGCAAGTAATACTGTACAGCAACGGCAATAAGCCTTTTCTTGTGAACACTGGAATAAAAAAGACAATTAATACTACCTTAAACACACTCAAAAACCTAAATGGCGCCTCAGTTATATAAAAGATCTAGTTGTGAATCGGAATCAGTTCATATTAAGAATGAATTGTAATATAATGCTCAGCTGTTCTATTACCCAGGACCAGAATAGTTATTTTAAGCATTTAACAAAGCCAACCAAGTAGCCTACTGGCTCTCCACCAATATAAAATAGGCAACTGCTAAGTATAGGTCATTTTTATTTATTTTATAAATACAACCAAAATACTAACATGAATAACATAGCAGTACAACAGGGTATCTAGACCCATTGATCAGAATAGCCGATGACTTAACAGAATGCCCGAAAGACTTTAAGACATGAACCTGACTGGACTATTGGACTTGGAGCCATATAAAATATTTTATTATTAGTATGGAAAAAGGGTCAAGGGGAAAGGAGAGGCCTAGGGAGACATTGGTTGGATGCAACCACAAGGTCCAGAAGACGGAGGAGTGAGGCGGTTTTGAACAAAATTAAGAAAGAAAGAAAAAGGGACGTGAGGTCAATTAAACCCGGAGGTGTAGTTAGGAGTTGGAGAGGACATACCATAGAGACTAGTTCCGGTGATATTGGAATGGATCTGATCGTTGAGTTGATATTCCATTGAGACTACATACCCTTTTCTGTAGTACAGGGCTCATTTATAAGGGGTAGGGCATTTTTCATTAGCAAATTTGGGTTTTAGCAAATTTGGGAGCTGGCCTGTCTATATCCGGTAAGAGGTTATAAGAAGTAGGCATAGGGAATTTTTGATCTGTATCTGTAAGTTGTTGCTGAAGCATCAAGGTGGATTTCAAAAATTAAAAATGAATCTCGTCCACTACATATAAAAGTCCCAACTTCTCCACAAAATTTTCAATGGTCGGGAGGTGTCTATTGTAATCTATTGGGAACCAGGTACCACTTAAAGTACATTTTAAAGTTGGTTTTGTGATTAAAACACTAATGGATGCTTTAGATATAATTTCATGCATTGACTCACGTTCCTTCTCCTTCAGAGGTATTTATAAGTAACTTTCCCAGGCACATATACAAGGTTCACAGGGTTCCGATTCAGGTGCAATGAATGAGGCGTGACGTTGTGACCAACTGCAGTAATGAAAAGCGTTTCAAAGGTTGTTCTAGGACCTTGGATCTAATTTGAGATTGCACAAAACTACTAATCTGAACATATTGAAAGTGCTTTGGGGTTGGAGGGAGACTCTGCCTTTCCTGCAGAGCTTGATAAGATCCCATTGCCAGTCACCAAATATATGCATGAAATTAGACATTTTCAGTGTTTGTCAAGATCTCAGAAGGTAATAGCGGGTTGGTTCCATATGGATGCCAGTGGAGAAGGGTGAGGGCCCAGTTTCATATGTATAAGTCTTTAATACATGTTGGCTAGGCTGAGCCTTGGAACTTTCATCATGGATCTGGGTGCTTTGGTCTATTGTGAGAGACTACATATATGCACTTCTACAAATGGAACTACCATTTCAGCANCATACTTTCTACTTCTCTTGAGCCTTCACAGAACCAGAGCAGACTTCGGGAAGAATCNGAATAACTTAAATTCTTACAGACATGTATCATAGTCAAGCAAATGATGTCACTCAGCTTTTGCTATGAAAGATACACTGCCAACCAATGCCTATAGGGATTTAAACTATGTTAGCAGTAAATTGGAGGAATTTAAAAATAATAATGTTAAACTTTAAAATAACTTTAGGATTCCATTACAAAGGATAATTCTGCATGTTTCATTGTAGATTCATAGCATGATATACTTGAAAGGTCAATTAAAACTCAAAGGAGACTGACACTTCCTGCATTGTGGTTATCTGCNTTTAGAGCTACAATGCTATGGAATATGTAATGAAATCTTCCCATGACTTTACATTTATAGGACTCCCGTGCAGGCAAGGGGAGGCCACTCACCTTATAAGCAAGGGCGTTCTGACAATTCAACCCTACATTAAGAATAATGCAGAGTGGAAATGATTCTGCTTCCTGCTTTTCCCACCCTGCCTTTGGAATTTTGTGTCCAGAGGATCATGGAAAAGCTATTCTCACACATGGNAATGTTCCAAAAGGTTTTTTGATCCTTGTCATTGGAGAATGCCCTATTGTAGGAAGTATGAATCCGGTCCAGGGCTCGAAATGAGGGTGTATACGGGGGTATGTCATAANGGTACTTTTCCCACTATTAAAAATCTCCATCGACTTCCATTATTTTCTGTGTTTCCATACCGCCACTTCTATATGTCCATACCCCCACTTCTAAATTTACACTTCGACCACTGATCCGGTCCATAATTCTTCATAGAACCAGCTATAGTAACTGTAGGCAAAGGGTATAGCTTCACATGGTAATCCATTTACTTACTCAAAAGAGAACCCAAGTTAATCATTATTACCATCTTCTAATTGACTAATTAGATACGGACCCCTTTAGCTAGAGTAACATTATTATTATTATTATTATTATTATTATTATTATTATTATCATTGTGTTTATGTTATATCAAGTTTGGGCTCCCTATTTTCATTACCTAACTGCCATGTTCTTTTGGGCTACTAAAGAACAGTCAGTCCTTTGAATTGATGCATTCATTAATGCTGGTGGAAAAATACTATTCTCTATTGTGTAGTTGCATATAATTGCATGGTGTTAGTATATNCACTTTTACAGATGGATGTATTTTCATATGTATCCTTTGGTGCAAATAGATCTATAGCATATGATCCCCTTCATCCATTAGGTAGAAGAATTATCAAGGTTACATACTGTGCAAAGATGGGCAAAATTATAAATACATCACTCTTATCATTATATACAAAAGCAATATCATATGTCCTGTTGCTATTCTATCATACTCACAAATGCATTCTCAGCTCTCTACACAGACACACATCTAGTGTATAAAAATAGAATTCCCTCACTGTGTTTCCTGTCTCATTTGCATCAAAAAGCTGATTTGGAATATCTAATAGGAACATTTGCATTTTGTGCTGGCTTCTAAGACCAAATTGGTTTGGGGCATTTTACTGAGATCTTATAGAAGGTCAATTCTGCTTAAACTTCCAGATGCGTTTCCAAGCAATACCTGACGGACATGTATCTAAGACTGTTTATAAATGATTTAATTCACATTGCTGGATCACGCACAAACAAGCACAGTGCAAAGGTCTATGGTCTTGTAATTAGCAGTTAACCCTGTACTCGTATTTACAATGGACCACACAAATAATCTGTGTTTTGTTTGCCTTATTGTTCTTATTTTATATGCATGAATATTGTACGGCGTGACTANATTTTTTTAGAAGCAGGATTCTTCAATGTTCATATTCTGTATGCATAGACAACTGCACTGTTTGTTTGCCTAAGAGCAAGTCATCCGCAAGCATGCCTTATTATAATAATTAAGATCTTTCTCAGTATCTATTATTGTAATGCTATGGCTTTATTAAAGTATTATACCATTATTTACAATGAACTTTAAAGCTATATTGTTCCGATAATTGTNGTACCCAATTAATTCAAGAGTTTAAACTATAATATGCACCTTAATAGTTCCTTCCAACTCATGAAGCCATGGTATGTATTTGTGTAGACTTCTCGCATCTAATGTGCTGCTAAAACCATCTGATGACTTCATTAGTACTTACACTAGAATCAGGAGCCGATGGATAGAAGGGCNGCCCAAATAGACCAGATGGGTACTCACTGGCAGGGGGTCCTGGCTTTGGTGGCCGGGTTGTGAGGCAGTGGGCAAATGTCCTGGTCTGGCTGTGAGACTGGCAGCGGCGTCATACTCTGGAAGTCTGGCCCTGCTTGGAGTTACACTGCTTATTTACCGGTGCTTCAAATCTTCCCCCAGATATGGGAACCATCATGAGACCAGACTGTCAGAACCACCAATATTCCTGCAGGGCTGCAATTATCAGCCATTCAAGTCCTCCTTGGGTGGTTGGAGATGGCTGCATAATGGATTGCTTGTGCAATAAGTCACTTCCCTGGTCTGTTATTTGTTCCCGATCTCCTAATTCACTTCAGCTATCTGAGCTTATCCCAAGTCTCGCTATTATGCTATTTAGTTTCTCCACTTGCCGCTGTCATATCGATTGCAGCAGTGTTGTAATTTTGTGCTGTGCCCTACACCTATTCTGGATACTCAGTTCGTTATTTCATACCATCTGCCTCTGACACTGGTCATTTCCAGTATCTCCAACCAGTTCAAGTGCAGACAACACCAGTATCTATAACCATTTCCAGTCTGAACAATACCAGTATTCCCAAGCCTTTTTTGTCTGGTCATTTTCAACCATTTCCAATCTGGTCAGTAGCAGGGGTCACAGCCAGTCCTCAAGTACCAGTGTATGTTTTCTATGTAATGATTAGTAATATCACAAGCTCAAACTGAGACTAAAGGTGGGCATTCACAGGAACGAATATCGTAACAAAATTTAATTTTTCGGTCGTAGGTGGAAAACTCGTTGCCGTGAATGGTCATGATTTGTGCTTGTTACTAATGATTCTCGTGACTGCACTAGTCGACAAATTTATCATTCAGAATTTCTGATTATCGGTTCGGGGGTCCTTTGTCTTGCTATGGATGGCAAAGACCAACATCGCTACCGATGTTTTCTATATTTTTTAAACTAAACTAGATTTTTAAGCTAACCATTTTTACCACTAAAATCGTTATGTAGCTGGGTTTTTTTCGGACCGATATTCGCATCATGGATGGTAGCGATATCAACACATTCGTCAAGGGAAAAATCTTTTCCAAAATCTGTCCAAAACATGCGGAAACGGCAATCGTTACTGTGAATGCCCAGCTTAAGTATCACAGTAGGGCAGCTAANAGCATGGGATTTGCTTTAGCTGCCTGCCTATCTTTGAATGGATATTAGTGACAAATGGGGCCTGCTCCCCATGAAACCAGGGGCGGCCACAATGACAGATTAGGGCAGATGAGAGCCAGTGGCTTTCTTATGTCAGGATTACACATCTCTAACCCCCCCCAGTACCCACCGCTCCAGGTTGATCAAGTCCTGACTAAACCTGTCTCAGTACATTATGATTTTATTGGAATTAAAATTCTGCTGTTGCTCACAGCTACATCATCATTATCAAGAAAATCCTGGGACTGTATCCTGCAACATATATGGGGACTTTTATCATTTGCACCATATTATTCTGAATCCCTGATGCATTGATTTATCAACTGATTCTTAATAAAGTCTGTCATTTTGAACTGCTAGAATTCTTAATATAAACCTAACGGTGAGAGGTTTTACATTATAGATGCAGTGTAACGTTATCCTACAATGGACAGGACGCCAAGGGAAATTCTGGACCCCGGTACAGCAACTTCCTGGGGACCCCTTGTATTTAATCTTCACAAATTTTTCTGCCGCTATGTGGCTACATGCCACTGTAATGTATGTTTTCATACCAGGGCATTGCATGGCTGCGTTCCCTTTAATGCGTATATAACAGGTTGAAAGCACTACAGAATATGTGTGTGAACCTCTCAAGGGGTGGAATGTGTTCAACAGGATACATTG